>JASTWL010000683.1:0-95556 GCA_035220575.1 Temnothorax rugatulus | reverse complement strand
ATTTTTTTAATTTTATTTTTATACTTTTTAGTGCGTAATTAAATTAATTTATTTTATACTTTTTTAGGCTTCATTAAATTAATATGAATAATTATTATCGCATATTTCTTACTGTTCCGTCCCTGATATTCTAGCGCGATATTTTATGTAAATATTTTATCTAAAACCTTCCTGAGGATGGCTTATAGGACAGTAACCGCATTAAATCGTCCAGTATTTTAGAGAAAATCGTGGACATACATACATACACCCCGAATATAGAACCTCCTTTTTTGAAGTCGGTTAATAAAAATTTATAAGGGAATGTTCCGTGAAAAGCTGAAACTTTCTAATTTCGACATTTTAACAACTTAATATTCGATTTCAAATGAGAAAATTTGTAAATATTAACGTTTCATTGCTTTATCATAATTTTTTTTATCGTGACATCATCTTTGGTTGTTTCAGCACACCCTACGTATGTTTCTCCCCTTAAGCGGTGGCACTTGACGTGTTAGAAAAGCGAGTACGTAAACCGCCAGCTCGGATCGCAGTTCGGCATAAGAATTCTGAGCGTCTCTTACTTTACAATATCATCACAGAACTTTGATGTGTTTATATTGCTTAATATAAGACTTAAAAATTATCGTCTCGAGAAATGGCGGTTTACGTCCATTCATCGCTGTAATTAATTCTAAATCTAATTATCCTTAGCACAATAAATTGCATCCAAATGGCATTTAAACCTCCGAAGCGAAGGTTTGAAATTCTTTCAGCACCATTTGGCTGCCCGGGGATAGTATACTTAATTAACTTCAGCTTATAGTTATACAGGGTGACGCGTTTATACTGCAACAAATTACTGTATCTGGTGTGAGATGTATTAATTTTAGAAAAAAATGTTTTCGGTAAAAAAATTGTATGGATTTCTAGGGACATGTTTTGAACACAACTTAAAAACAGTCTCACTTTCGAGATAAATTTTTCATCATTGCTAAGTATTCCTTTTATGTATTGGAATTGATTAAACATACAAAACATCTCCCTTAAATCCTGAAAATCCTGAAAAAGTTCTTTTCTAAAGAAGTAACTTTTTTGTATTATTATTATTTAATTATCCTCATGTATTAACAATGCAAAGTAATATAAAAAAATAATTTAAATGTAAGTAAAGTAAGATTTTCAAAGCCTATTATAGAATTAAAATTCGAATATTCTCTATGAGGAAGTCGTCTCTAAATTGAAATTCAAAGGATATTTCAAGATTTAAGAAAATAAATCGAAGGTAGTAAAGTAAACTGCAAGAATCAGATGTCAAAAATCTACTTCATGTATCATAGAACTAAAAACTTTGAAGTTAGTGCCAAAGAAAAATTCTCCAGATTAAAAGTTTTGTTGAAAACTGCGATTAAAAAAATTATCTAATAGACACCCTGTATACGCGCGTATATACGCGTGTGTGTGTGTGTGTGTGTGTGTGTGTGTGTGTATTGTGTGTCTTCATAAGTAAAGGAATAAATTAACCCTCTATGAAGGGCCGACATTAATTGGAGACCGATTGAAGTGACTGATTAATAACGTTGTTGACAGATTGTAAGGTTTTGCAACTTGATAACTGATCAAGTTCTATAGGTGTTACAGCTTCCTCTATCATTTTCACATCTGCCTGAACTTGGACATTCTTCGCTATTTTGCTCTCACCCTGATTAGACGATTCGTCGTAACCGGAATCGGACGAAGAGTCACTATCGGTCTTCGTTTGTTTTGAACTTGTATCTGGACTTGACGATGGCGATTCAACACCATGGATAGGGCTGGTGGACGCAGAACTGTGAGTGGGACTGGCGACTGTTAAAGAAGTAATAAGCTGTCGCCTGGCAATGTTTATGCAAGGTTTCAGGCGAGATGGATACATTATGACCTCACCATTGGCGCCTCTGAAAATGCTGCCACAGCAAATGATTTCTCTGTATAAAACAAAAAAAATATATATATAATATATGCAAATGGAAATATGTATAATATAAGAAATATTTGAGATACATATCTGCAATATAAGAAATATTCAAAGATGTGAATATATAAACTTGAGAAACTTATAATATATAATAAATAAATAGAAATATAATATATACAGTTAAATCATCTATCAAATGCATATAAAATATATTCTTAAGGCTTTTGCTTAAAAATTTTTAAATTCTTCAAAATTTTCAACATTTATTTTATCTGCCTTTTTCAAATGCTTAATCCTTTTACAGAATTAATATTAAAAGTTAATTTCTAAAATTCTTAGCCAACAAAAAATTTCTCTTATTATCATCTTAATAACTTGTAAAAATTATATAATTTTAACATTACCTTTTGTAATAAGATAAATCTAAGAAATTAATATCGTCTTTATTCACATCCTGATCTTGAACGAGATCTAATTGTTTTTCATTAGCGCCAATGTCATCGTCGTCGTCCGAAATACTTTCCGATCTGCTCGAAGCTTTACTGTCTGCCAATCTATAATCTTCTACAATATCAAAAAATAAAAACTGTTAATACGTTTATTAAATATTAGCAATAATATATTATTGAGAAATCAATTTCTATTTCTATTTATATAATTTCTTTTTAATATATTTTCTAAATGCTGAATCATATATTTTGTGGTCGGAATTATTTGCACATTCAAAGCGATTTTCGAGAGTTACGCCTACTTCTCTCCCCTTACCTCTCCGCTCGGCCGGCGAGCCTTACAAGCGTGTCGCTCAAGCATATGGGACTGTCACATGTTCGCAGGAGTTTACGAGGGTCGCTCTTCCTAATTATTAATCTGTTCTCCACTCGGCCATTGTAGGGCTCGCCGACCGAGCGGAGAGGTAAGGGAAGAGAAGTAGGCGTAGTTCTCGAAAATTGCCTCAAAAGTGACACTATTCCGGACCACTGATATATTGAGATTAAGAAGCAAAATTTCTATTTAAACCAACCGTTCAAATCATCGCTTATCGATGGACTTTGTTCCCGATCTTGCTTCTGTTTGGTTATATAGACTGGTTTCTTCTGTAGCAAAATTTGTCAGGTTTATCCTTAAGTTTCCTTTTATTTTTTGCCTTGAATTTTGTTAGCGGACTTAAATACCAGGACCAGCGCGGGCAATCTAGCAACCTGCAAAGGATAATTCTTTTTAAGAAAAAAATTTTGCAATCTAAATTTAATGTTAAGTTAATATAAGAGTTTAAAAATATTAAATCTTAGATATCTTCATATTGCAGCAATCATTTGTCCAGCAAAAAAGATTTGGAAATCTTGCTTGCACCTTCCACATATAAAGGAGAGGAAAAATTTAGAGTAGATAATTATTTGTTTCTACTGTGATAAGAACAAGACTCAAAAGCAAGAATTAATCTAAAAGTTATTAGATAATGAATTGTGGGACTTATACTGTATTTGCAACATCAAAATTCAAATGATAAAAATAAGAATATCCATTATCAGACACTGACATGTCTCCAGTTGCGATCGTTTCCCCGGAGGCAGCTTCTTAAATCTTTTACTAGAAGCACACATGCATTACATATCTCTCCGCTACGCCTCTCATCAAGTTGAAAAACATAGCATAAAGTCATCCTCATACTTTTTACTATCTGTGAATCTCGAACTGTAAAAGAATTTACAAGGATTTATTACGATAATAAAATACATGTATAATATTGTAGTATCAATGTATCATGATATTAACTCTTATTAAATAAAAACATTTAATTATATAGAACTTTGTTATCAACATAAATTATAATAATAATTTAAAATAAGAATTAATAACTATAAAGTATATTATTATAATTTATTTTTATTGTATGCACACACACACACACACACACACACACACGCGCGCGCGCGCGCGCGCGCACACGCACACACGCACGCACGCACGCGCACGCGCACGCGCACGCGCACGCGCACGCGCACGCACACACACACACACACGCGCGCGCGCGCGCGCGCGTTTAATAATATTTTTACCTGCTAGATTTGGCTTTGCAAATGCAACAGCCTGTACTAGATCGATACACCTTTGGTTTGTGAAAACTGAACATCCTGCTCACTATGTACGTCACTATCGTTTCTGTAATTTAATACATGTATATATATATTATAACATGATTTTATATAATAAAATAATACATCTTTTATATCGCATATAAAAATAATTGCATTTGTTATTTTACAAGTAATATAAATGTTATGTAGTATAATATAAATGTGTATAATATATACAGGATGTTTTATTTCGTGTGTCATCTCCGCCAAATATCTCAGAAAGTAGGATAAAGTGCATATTTCGGATCAGATCCTAATTCGGATCAGCAAGTTTGAAATGCCTCTCTAGCCGACTGTATTTATCATATGTGTATTTTTTTCGCTATTGTCTATAGCTATCTCTTATAGATATAGACAATTAGTCGAATTAGGATCTGATCCGAAATATGCACTTTACCCTGTTGGTTTATTGGAAAAATGTTTGAGATAAAAGTTGGAGGATTTAAAGGGAGCCGATAGACAATCTTATTTGGACGATTCGTCTCCTCATGTTCGCCCTAATACGTTCCAAGATATCAAGCGTATTACGTGTTTCTGCACATCCATCCTGTTCACGTTGGTACCGAACCGAACGAACCGAACAATGTATTGTTCATGCAAGGATGCCATTTTAAACACCTTTAATTTTTGTGCATTTTGACAACTTAAAACGTATTCTGTTTGTTAATAAACCGAATTTAAGCTCAAAAGTTGTAATGCCCATAACTCGGTAGGAGATCATTTGCAGACCTATGTTAATAGGAACTTTTTTCATTATTTTGATGTGTACTATTCACCTTTAAAGTAGCGGACAACCTTTTTGTTACACCCTGTATATTATACATATATTACTAAATAGCATTCTTTAAAAATTGCATTAGAATTTTATTTCCAAGACTCGAGATACTCATATATTTTCATACTAAAGATTTTTAATATACATTTAATATAAATATAAAGCTTATAAAAATTAAGAATACGTAAAATGTAATAAAATAATTCATAAAAATTTATATTTATTTATTATTATATTAAATTCAAATAATTGTTACACATAAAATACACTTGTGCAAATCATGGAAATTGAAGTTCAACGCGAACGTAAAATTTACAAAAATATCACTTATAAGGGAACATCACGCAATATAAACAGACGCCATGAAATTGCAGCAAATGCAAAACTTAAAAATCAAAATTGCTCATAAATGTAAAACGATAATGTAATAGGATTTGTACGTATTTTAGACGATCTCGGACGAACGCCATGAAGTTGCGCGGTATGCTAAATTAAGATTGATATTTGAAGTTGGACGTGCCTGAAGTCCACGGAGTAACATAGATGTAGATAAAGTGTCCAAAAAGTATAGTCGTCGCGAAAGTAACATCAAATGTGTGTCATGATGATCGCCGATTTTATTGAGTACGCTCGCGACTACCAGCTTCATGTTTCGCCGAAGAATCACAAAGATCGAGATTCGAAGATCCCGAAATATGGAAACGATGTCGACGAAAAAACACTGTTGCCAGATATATCAAAAGCAGTGCCGGAGTTTTTTTCTTTTATAAAAAATAGAGATATTTCTCCCTTAATGATACTTCTTCACTTTCTTAATTTCCCCTTTTCCGAATTAACACAACGAATGTCTATAAAGTGAAAGGCACTGTTGCCAAATGTGTCAAAAGTGACGCCGTTTTAATTAAACCGCTTGCTCCTTCCAAAATGGATATCCGCTCCTTTACGGACACGATATTCCTTCGCCTCCTTTAATCTCCTTAGTTTTCCAGAGTCGATATCGTCAATGTTGAAATTGGGGAAAAAGCCACGGTCGTCAAACGTGGTGTCAAGAGCAACGCCGACAACTCAATTCGGCCACTTGTTTTTCCAAAATGAATAAGAGAAAACCCGGTCTCCCTCTCTTTTGCCCGCGACAGAGCTTCACTTAAACGCCCGCCTCTTTCTGAATTATTCGAAACTTTTAATCACAGTAATCTTTGCGCGCGCGCGCGTTCTCAAAGGGAACTGTAACTACTGTTACGGCGGCAATTGTTCACAACGATATTCAGACTCGATGGCACATACAGCGACGTGCGAGAAGCGTGGCTACGCTACGCGCGCACTGGGAAGCATCACCAAACGGCGTGCGCATGCGCCTGCGCGCGCCTTCTCCCCCCTCTCGAATCTTACCGTTCGTGATATTTCGTCGTCAAACTTCTTCCCGTCCTTCCCCGTTCGTAAAATCAACGTCATGCACGAGCCGAACTTCGCTTCCCTTCGCTCCGCGCGAGCGTATCACCGAATTCTCTCTTCTCTTCCCCTTCCTCCCGTATCTCTTCCTCATCCTGGGCGCGTTCGAAAACATTTCTCGGGTGCACACCGCGTCATTCTATCTTTGTTATTTACTAAAAGTTGAACAAGGACAGAATGACGCTGGTGTGCGATTCTGTAACTCGTTATGCTGTCGTTATGTGTTTATAACGACAGTTGCGCAGGTACACTCAGAGAAAAAATTTGTACCAGCAACTAGAAATTTGTGGACAAATAGCGCCTCAACTATGTATAATATAGTTGTAATAACAACAATAAATAAGTTACATAAACTACAAAAAATAGTGGCATTAACGAAAAATATATTGTGTATGCAAAAAGTATGTTGTAGTAACATGAATAATATTATTGTAGTGATATCAACATAATTTTTGTAGTAAAGGGGACATAATTTTTAGAGTTGTCTAAAGAATAATTTCTTATTTGTTAAACTAAAAGACTTAAAAGTAAACATTAAGTGAAAAAGAACTACATGAAAAATAAGAATCTTAACTTAAAAAAGAATTTTATAATTAATACATATTATACACATTTATAATTCAAAATTGATTAATATATGTGGGTGAGCACGCCCTGACTGGCGATCCTTAGAAAGATCGCTGGAAAACCCCTGCTGAGCGGCCCTAGTTATAGGAATCGATGTTGAATTATAATTACGAGAAAGGATACTGGCGATGCGCCGCGTAGCGGGCGCGAGCCGAACTCTCGCCGCGCGAGCCCGCGCTGCCGCCCGCGCCGCTTTGGCTTCTGGAAGTATGCTTCACTTCAAAAAAATATTTGTCTAAACTGGAAAAATGTTATTGTCATATCTTATTTTATGGAGTCTATATAACTATAATAATTATAGTTGAGGCGCTATTTCACTATCAACTAATAGTTGACAAATATTGTTTCTGTGACTATATTTTTATAGTATTCAGTACTATTTAGTTCCTATTACTTTGGAAAACTAATTACAAGTATTTAAATTGCAGAGTTGCCAAACAAATAGTTGCCACAACTACTTCGTTTTCTCTCAGTGCATATACTATATAATAAAAAAGCTGCGCAACTGTTATGAGTACATAACGAGTTACAGAATCGCACTACTGAATGGTCTCACTTAATACGGTAAAGCGGGCTGCACACGCACACACACACGCACACACACGCACACACGCACACACACACACACACACACACACACACACACACACACTCACTCACTCACTCACTCACGCGCACAGGGAGAGGGAGAGAGAGAGAGGGAGGGAGGGAGAGGGAGAGAGATATGTATATCGACGGTAGAATCCCTCTAATTAGAGTCTGGCCATACGATAAGCAAGTTTTTATTGGTTCGTCATTTCTTGGCAAAAGCAAGAGAAATAGAAAGAGAAAGAGATAGAAAAGAGACAAAGAAAAAGATTGTATATCCTTCTTTCTCGCAGAATTTTGCCAGAACTGCAAGTTGACCAGATTAGAGGAACTCGAAATAGACTACGTTTACACGGTTCGATTTACGTCAAGTTATAACATCAATGTTATAACTACTGACATTAAATGCCGTGTAAACGCTTTTTTTACGACGGACTTACTACAGCGATGTAATAACTTTGTCGTAAAAGAGCGTTTACATGGTATTTAACGTCAGTAGTTATAATATCGATGTTATAATTTTAGCGTAAATCGGGCCATGTAAACGTAGTCATTGTTTCGGTCTCTATGTATCCCATCGGAGACTTGATTCATGTATCGATACTTGTTAATACTTAATATTGATATCGCATGAAACCTTCGGACGTACCTACACATGATGAGACATATCTCATGAGAGGGTATCACAATACCACAGTACTGTGACGATATCGTTTCTTGATACATATCTCTGTGTGTGTAGCCCGCTTAATCCTCGCACGAGGCAAACTTCACTTCGCGCAAGCCACGCAACCGAAGTATGCTCAATTTGACAAAATAAAGTTATCTATTCTGCTAAACTTCATTCTGCGCGCTTTCGCAGCATGAAATTGGACACAAATCTGGAAAGAGTTTTACCTGTCATACTTCATCGTGAAGCGGGGAACACAGACTTTTGCATAACGCATAATGCATAAGCATAAGAAAATGGATTGGTCTGTTTTCCTTATGCACATGTACATGGACCAATCAATTTTCTTATGCTTATGCATTATGCGTTATGTAAGTCTGTGTTCTCCGTCTAAATATCAATTTATCTAATATCATGATCCTAGAAGAAAAGTAACTAATGTAACTCATCGTTAGACACACTTTAAGACACGTAAACTTTTCATTCGGAAATCTGTATTTATATTAACGTTTAATACGATTCGGCGGCGATCGCTCAGTTCTTTCCAAACTTCTGTTTATTTCTAGCATCATCACTTGGGAGACATATCGATAATCGAAGGCTGCGTGACACGCAGAAACATTTTCTTAGTCATTCTTGGCGAACTGTATGAAGTAACTCGTTCAATCTCATTCGTATCATGTAGATATTCGTCGGGCAGTTTTCTGGCTTTCGCGAGATCTTGTTTACCGAATTTCAAAAGCGGGTCAGCAACGTCATCAAGCGGCCAGCCAATGGACACGGAGGCTGAGCGGAGGTTGTGACCAAATCTGAGATCTCGATTGGCTGACAGCGGGCGAGCGAGAGAGACGGTGTTACGCATTCGCAGAAAACTCGTTCTCCTTCGGAATCGCTCTCGACTACGTGCACTCGTTCACATATGTATCCCTCGCTAACGAAACACTTTCGAGTGACAAGGTTAGTGCATCAAGGGAACACCCCGCGAATATACATATATAATGGAACTATTTGCCTCCATAAACAAATTTCTCTTTAAACTGTATATCAATTTCCAAAACGTAGTTTCGTCTTGATTTTGTATTAATCCTGGAACCTTAAACATAGGTAAAATTAAAATGACCCAGATCAACTTTTCAAACGTTATCACTCTCAAAATATAAGAAGTTAAGTCTTACAGTTAAAAAATTTATTTTTAATTTTTTTTACATTATAACAAGATTCTTTTTTTCATTTTTTTAAATTTAAAACTTAGTTAAAGACTAGGGTCAAAAAACTGAATGTCCAAAAACGTGATTGTTTTATATATATACTAATACACAATATGATTCTTATATAATATAATCTGATATTATTGAGAAAAGTGTTATTTTGACAAATAAGATATTTTTATGTTACCTACATCTTTTATGGTTCATACTTGCGTAAACGAGTGTCTAGGCGCTTTGATCGCCTATCGCTTTTGTTTCTTTGTTTTCGGGTAGGACTTATGTTTTTTTCCTCGCTAGCTCTGGCACTATATAGACCGTTTGCGTTTGGGACCACGTTATTTCAAGTAAAGTATTTCGTATATTAACCACGTACTACAGAGCCTGATTTATTTCCAGTCTCCATAATCAATCCATCAAATATAATATTAATATAATACAACATGTCTTTTCATTTTGAACTAAATGTCTTATTTTCTTATACTGAAACATTTTGAAATAGTAAAATAGTTATTCACTAAATAAACCTATAAATCCTATTTATTTCTCGTTCAAAAAGATCTACTTTTATTTTGTAAAAAAATATAGTTTTAGTTTCCAACAAACAGCGATCTGAGGGTCTATTATGTATCTTGAAACGAGATAAAAATGTGAAAAGTGAACAGATTTACTAGATTTCGACCAATAAAATCGTAGATACTCTAGTGAATTTCCTCCTTTTCGCATTTTCACCTCGTTTCAAGAGACATAATTGACCCCCTGCTGCTAGTTTTTCTCAAAGAACTAATCTTCTTCTTTAAAATCTCGTTGGCCTCATTATTTTATTCCTTATTGCTAAAAATTGATTTTTTAAAGAGAAAAGTGAATTTTGAAGAAACATATTTCGTCTTTTATTATAACTTCTTTTAGCTTATTATTTAATCGCAAAAATATTAACAGAATTATCTTTCTCAATGTTTTGTAAACAGACTAAAAAAGGAAGGAATTGAATTTCAAACATTTTTCCGGATGGGTAAACATTTAAGGCCACTTCGACCAAACTCAATCGTTGATTAAAGGGTTGCCAACATGACAAAATAATTAGTATGACCATCTGTATTTCTGACGATATAATCGTTTTGACCTAATCTTTCGTTACATATCTCTTCGTGTATTGCAGAAAAGAAAGATATGTAACCAAAGATTGGGTCAAAAGGACGATTATATCGCCAGAAATACAAATGGTTAGGTTAGGTCACACTAATTATTTTGTCATGTTGGCAACCCTTTAATCAACGAGTACGTTAATAGAAGTTTGGTCGAAGTAGTCCTTTAGTATTAGGGAGCCACCCCCAATTTCCATAATTTTGAAATATGTTGTCAAGACCATCATTTTGAGTAATATTGTGAAAGTTTTAGTTGGGGGTCGTTGTTTATTAAGAAGTTAGGTAATTCTTTAGAAAAGCTTACACAGCTCCTCATCTCCAATATTAAAATTATGCTCATTCGACACGTTTTTGTACGAAACGAAGGAATGTTGTGCGTGTGGAAAAGTGTATACGTGAATGCAGTAGGTTCCCTCCGCAGAGGGACGGAACCTACTGCATCCACGCACTTTTCCACCCATACAACAATTAGGTTGGGTTAGGTTAGTTTAGGGTTAGGGTTAGGAGGTTAGTTTAGTTTTTTGGAACAATGACCCTCAACGAAAACCTTCACAATATTACTTAAGGTGATGATCTTGACAACATATTTCAAAATTATGTATCTTGGAAATTGAAGGTGGCTTGAATCCCTAATACTAAATATTTACCTCCGGATGTTTTGAGCAAATAAAAATGTGCTGGGTAAAATTTATCTGTTTAGAGTTTAGTAAGTTTTAGACGTTTAGAATTCTACACTGAGAAAAAAAAGCTGTTGCTTCAATTAAGGGGGTAGCCTGGAGTAGCGGCTTCAAAAAATCGATTTTTTTTGCTTAAATCGATAGTATTCTATCTCTAGAATACGCTCCCTAAGCCCTAAGCATGAATTTAGATTTTAGCGGGCTGAAATGAGCTCAATCGCTGCGCATGCTCGAGCGCTCCGAGGAGCAGATGCTGGGGAGGGAGCTCTCAACGGTCTTTGAAAAGGCCCGTTGCCTGCTGGCGTTCCTAAAAGGATAAATTCAATGTATAGTACGTGCACTAAACCTAACCTAACCTAAACCTAACCTAAAGCTGTTAATGTATACTCCGACTACCGACGCCGTTCGACTAGAGACACAGTTACTCGACCGTTAGCGTTTGCGCACGTGTTTTAGTGCTGAGTTTTTTCAATTAAAACATGTCTACGTATCCGAAAAGAAGCCACGAAGAGCAGTCTCGATCATCAAGGCCAAAGAAAAAAAGATATCAAGGAAATCAGTTCAGCAACAAAAACGACGAGGCTTTTGGAGCAAGTGCATCGGCTCGAAAATTGGCAACAGCTGACGTCGAAGATGTTTCCGTAAAACTGTCTCATTTTTATCGTATAATTGAATTTGTGAGTGTTTTCACAGCTATTCAAGAAATAGTAATATGCAAAATATGCAAACGAGGCATGACATTTGAAGAATCGGGAAATCGCGGGCTCGGCTTTAAAATTGCAGTGAAGTGTCCGTGTGGTACACGTTTTATACAGTCTGGGCCAATGAGACGCAATGGATATGAAATAAATCTGCGAATAATTTTTGTAATGAGACTATTAGGAGTTAGTTTACAAGGAATTAATTTGTTTTGTGCTTTGATGGATATTGGCAAAGGCATCAGCAAAGATACGTATGAGCGTATGGTGCAACATATTCACGTAGCTGCGAAAACGATGTTTGATGCAATGTGCTTGAGAGTTGTGAAGCAAGAAAAAGAAGAGAACGAGAAAAGGGAGATTCCTTGTAACAATTTGAAAGTATCGGGCGATGGTTCGTGGAAAAAGCGCGGCTTTACGTCTCTTTTTGGCGTAACAACTTTGATTGCTTACTATAGCGGTAAGGTCATCGATCTCCTTGTAAAAAGTAGTTTTTGCAAAGCTTGTATTCCTTGGAAAAATAAAGAAGGTACTAAGGAATTTCAAGAGTGGTACGAGACACACGAAAATGAATGCTCTTCAAATCATTCTGACAGTGCAAAATGGAGGTCGACGCTGTAAAGGAAATGTTCTGCGCTTCAGAAGAAAAGTTTGGTGTACGATACGTCAATTACATAGGAGATGGTGATTCGAAGACTTTCAAAGCTCTGTTAGATTTGAATCCCTATGGAGATGAATATCCCGTTCGAAAGAGTGAATGTGTCAATCACGTAGAGAAAAGAATGGGTACTAGATTACGAAATGTAAGAAAAGAGAAGAAGCTCGGAGGCAAAGGGAAGCTGACAGAAAAAATGATAAAAAAACTGACAAAGTACTACGGCTTGGCGATAATGAGAAACACAGATTCGGTAGAAAAAATGCAGCAAGACGTGATGGCAACATATTTGCACAACATATCCACGGACGAGAATCCAAGACACGACAACTGTCCCTCAGGAGAAGATAGCTGGTGTAAGTTTCGTCATGCACAAAGCCTTGGACAACAGTATACCCACCCAGCACCTCCACACCCGGACGTAGCTAAAAGTATATTACCAATATACCAAGATTTGTCGAAGAAAGAGCTGCTCGAAAGGTGTTTGGGTGGGCATACCCAAAATGCGAACGAGAGTTTTAACTCTACTGTTTGGCGGTTTGCTCCAAAACACCTCCACTGCGGCCGGAAGATTATAGAGATTGCTGCTTACATAGCAGCTGGAATATTTAACGAAGGCTATCTGTCCGTGCTAAACATAATGTCAAACTTGGAAATAGTTATTGGGACAACATGCAGAGATATATTATGCCGACAAAATTAATAATAGCCGTACGACCTCGCAGAATCGTCGAAGCACCAGCATTACTCGCGCACTAAAAAATATAAATAAACAACGGCTGTTGGAGCAAAATGAGCTGCATGAAGAAGTTGAGGGGATACTATATGGAGCAGGAATAGCAGATTGACCAAAAAGTATAGGTAAATCAACAATAATAAGCTTTTATCAACGTTCTTTCTTGTTCGAAAACTTTAAACGCGTTTTTCTCAAAATCATGTTTTTGAAATTTGCGTACACGATAACTCAAAATATTCTTGATGGATCGAGTCCCTTTTTTTTTAATTAAAGGTAATTGAATTGCCTTGAACTTATACCTATATGTACTAAAAATGTTGTTTAAAAAAAGTTATAAACAAAAAAAAGTGCAAAATTCATGCAAAAAACAAAATTTTTTTTTCAAACCACCATTTTTAAAGTTCTTTATGATAAAAAAAATCTTTTTTTAGGTATAACTAGAAACTACACTCATAAACTTTACAAAAATCTTTGGTTTTTTAATTTCAGATCGTTCTACGGGATGCTAGAGTGTACGCAGTTGAGGAAGAATTTTCGAAACCACCTTCGTATTTAATTGCATAACTTTTGTGTACTTACATATATTAATTCAAAAAAATTAATTTGAACACTTCAATATGTACACAATAAATGGTGTTAGTTTCAAAAATATATATTAAATAGTTTCTTAAAAAAAAAATCCAGAAAAAGCGCTTGTTTTTGGCGTTCTACTCCAGGCTACCCCCTTAAAGTGCTATCACGGGGCCAAAAACATAAGTAGTTTATTCAATTGTATTATTATTAGACCCAATATCTGGGTTATTAAACCAATAATTAAATTATTGGTTTAATAATAATAATTAAATTATTACCATATAAATTATACCAATAATAATTAAATTATTGGTTTAATAATCCAGATATTGGGTCTAATAATAATACAATTGAATAAACTACTTATGTTTTTGGCACCCCGTGATAGCACTTAAATTGAAGCAACAGCTTTTTTTCTCAGTGTAGGGTTAATTATAACTATTCGTTATTTATCTATCAAATCTTGAAAAATCCCGGCAGTTTAGCTTCAATTACTACCTATTATTAGCTTTAATTTTGCGAAAATGCAAATTCGTCATTATTAGAAAAAATTGAGAAGAAATATAACGATAATTGCTGTTATAAACAGAATTTATTTATAGAAATTTAGTCGATTCAATCTTGTCCCATAGAAATGAAAAAAAGAATCGATACGCATTTTTCGGAGGACGTTGCATACACCGAATTGTACCCATGTATTTTCGATCGTTAAGCAAGGTTAGCGCCGATCTCTTGAAGGCCAAGCTGGCCAAGTGGTACCGATGCAATTAATACGATTGCAATGTATCTTACTGTGAGATAAGACAATCGCGAGTTACTAATTGATAGCTCCAGTCAAGCGGTTGTTTACTCCAATTTCAGATTTGTGATGTTTTCCCGATGTTACAATTACATTTATTTAAAATAACATCGTATTCGTATTTTCAAATCTTCAATATGGTTTAATTCAATTCCATTCATCGCATCGATATTCATTACGGCGCTTTAAATATCGCGTGTGCAGACGATCCCATGAGAATCCCACGAGAGTTTCGCGAATCTCCGAGTTCGAAGCTTTCGTTACACGACAAATTTCATCGAGAAGAAATATGGAGTGTAAATGTATATATGTATTAAAAAAAGCGGCGTTATTTCGAGAACGCGCCTCGCCTCGCATAATAATCCGCACGTTGCACTCTGTTTTGTGCTTTGTGCTATTTTTAACCCACCCATGTTTTGTCGACACGCCACCGCTGTTTTCTATGTTGCGCTCTTCATCTTCTGTTTCTCTCGCTCATCTTTTTGTTCGTTGCCAATTTCTTTGTTGATTTCTGTTACAAGCCCTTGTATTGAAATAAACTTGGAGTTCTGGCTTTCGATTCACAGATCGATTTCCTGAAGCTTTGGTTCGGTTCGCGATGTTTACGAACGACTAACTCGAAGCACGTGCATATTGAAAATGATTCTCTACACTCGCGAATATTAACAATTACCGGGAAAATTACAATAGTTGCCACAAGACAATGCAAAATACCCACGATGTTCTTTTCCTCTCCTGCAGCAGTTTGAAAAATTAGAAAAAATAAAAATTAGAAAAAAATAATGCTATCATGGCCCGAAAATCGCATGCATGACGGAAAGAAAAACTTTAATCTAGTTAGTTATCATTTAACTTAATCGAAAAAATTATAAATTGTAACAAAGTTCAATGTACTCCAAATCTGACGTATTCAGATGTTTATTCCAAGAGCCATTTTTTAAATCTTTAAAAGGTCACGTGGTGTGTGAGCAGTGTTTGTTTAATTTCGATTAAGTTAAAATAAATAAAATAAAATCAATGTTTTTAAACAAAATCAATGATACATGTCGTTTATTATTTGGGGGGTGCATTCCGTTTAATGTATAATGCGCATAATGATAAATGATGCACATGAAACGGAATGCACCCTTGGAGTTTCCTATTAAAAAAAAAAGACTGACATGTCACGTAACCCTTCTACAACACCTCGCGGTTATATTGTTAAATCTTTTGTAAAAAGGGCCGTCAGCGTACTGTTTGTCCGCGCGAGTGTAGGAGAAAAAATGCTAATGCGCTTTTCCCTCATTGCACACGGTGGATGCAACAAGACGAAAGAGGGTGAAGGGAACGCGCAAGATGACGTGCAAGAGTGCGACCGCGACATGGCGCGTGACGGCCGCCATCGTGGCCATCCCCTTCCCCTTCCCTCTTGCAACCACATGATCGGGAACGCGTTGAACTGACCGAGCTTCACGTCGACATTGCGCTTATCTCGCAAGTCGCAAGTATCGACAATCTAATTCGTCGAACATCGAACTGAAAATTTCAGGGTTCAGGAGATATAGGATAGAATAGGATACGGAAAATTCGTAAATGTAAAAACTACTACACGTAAAAAAAAATAAAACCGTGTAAATGAAATTAGGACGTCTGGCAAGAATATTGAGGAGCTATGACAGTCGTAAATGTCAAGGCTTGACCGTGTACATGAAATAAAAAACAAATCTCAAGAATCGTCCGAATCACGATATCATTAATTTATTTTGCGTGGCTGCCGAGCATGCTGCGCGCGTAAAGAGAGTAGATAGATAGTTAAACAGGTTAGTCCCAGTCTACAATAGGTGTTTTAAGCCCTAAGCCCTAAGAAATTGACCAATCACAGTCAATTATTCTCCTCAAATTCAACTGTGATTGAACAATTTCTTAAGGCTTAGGGTTTAAAACCTATTGTATACCGGGACTTAGATTGAGTTAGGTTAAGTTAGGTTATGTTAAGGTTGACAGACGAGAGTCGACACGAAGTCTGTTCTTTTTAGCTGCACATACTGGAAATCGTACTTTTTATTTTATACAATAAAATAAATCTATTATTAAGCTATCGAGCGTCATTTCTCTTTCAAGAGAGGAAAAGTAGATTTAGGAAAGGTACGGTCGAAGAGCGGTTCAAGTGAACAGCTGCGAAACTGCCATGACTAGAGCTCAGCCGTATGATAACGGCGGCAGTGACGGCGGCGCGCGCCATGACAGGTGATACCTGCGACGCTTAATGCGCGGCACGGCACGGCGTACATACATGACGTGCGATTATATACCAAGCAACCGTAAAATCGGACATCCACGTGCGAATCGTACACCAGACATCACGCGACGCAACGAACGTGACAGTACCGTAGAAAAATCGACGCAACAGTCAGCGTCAGAGAAAGCTGCGTTCCAGTGACCGCGAGAGAAAATACGGAAGACAGTTCATCTGCGGCGAACTTCGCGTGATATGAGAAAAGTAGTGTGCGACGGCCGTCGGCCGTCGTAGAGCTGCGGCGATAGCGGCATATGAAGTCGCCGCCAGTCGCCACGATCATACAAGCAACACGAAGGCGGCCGGAGCGGCGGTCGCCGTCACGAACATATTTGCCAGTCGCGCGGCGCGTATTGACATATGACATTTCTACGATCGATGACAATTTCACGCAATGCGTCACCGCGACCGTATATACTACACATACGCTGCAATTCCATAAACTTTCCCTTAATAAAACGGCGCGATGGTGTACAAGCACTTACCTCAAGTCGTGAGACAGGTGACGGCAGCCGGATACTTTTGAGATGGTTTCGCTATGCGCACGCTCTTCGCGCTGCGCACGTACGTAGTGCTGCCAATGAAGCGTGGGGAAAAAACTGATAGGTTTCTACACACAGGACGCAGCAAATGGGGCAAACCACAATGGCCGTATTCAGGGCTGCGTTCGGAAACGTCACCCGGGTACACACGGGTATATTCCCTTCTCCATCTAACTCGCTGAGATAAAAAGAGAAGGGAGTATACTCGTGTGCACTCGGATGACGTTTCCGAACGCAGCTCAGGAAACACAACTGTTGAGTGAGCGGTCAGTGATTCTTTAATATGATTGGTTCTAACCTTTAGTTCTTCTCCAGATATAAGTGTAACCAATCATAATGAGCGCTCACTCAACAGTTGTGTTTCTTGAACGCGGCCAATGGGCGCGTTCAGCAGACCAAGCCGCTCAATAGCAGTCGAACGTGATTGGCTCTTACTTTTAGAACCAACCAATCAACGCAGTGTATTGATAAGACGAACTCAACAGTTGTGTCTGCTGAACGCGGCCAATGACTGCGTTTTTTGCCGAACCTCTGCTTAGCTAATGGCCGCGTTCAACAGACACAACGGTTGAGTTCGTCTTATCAACACTCTACGTTGATTGGTTGGTTCTAAAAGTAAGAGCCAATCACGTTCGACTGCTACTCAGCGGCTTGGTCTGCAGGGGGTCAATCATGAATCTTTTCCCCTAGGGTGGAAACGTGAAAAATGAAAAATCTCTCTTTCTATTGATGTTAAATAGAAAGAGATAGTCATATAAAACTTTTCACTTTCCACGTTCCACATTAATACATGATTGACCCCCTGAACGCGCCCAATGACTTCTGCCCACAGGACGCGGAAACGCTTGCCGCGCGGCAAGAAGCGACGCGGTAGCCAATAAACTTTTGGTTCTTATGGAAAAGCGACACGTTGATTGGCTACCGCGTCGCTTCTTGCCGCGCGGCAAGCGTTTCCGCGTCCCATGGGCAGAAGCCATTAAGGGTCGGCAGGAGTCACGGTGGAGACCTCTGTCGGGTTGGCTTAGCTGCGGCTCGCTGCGACTCCGTATTTTATTTATTATAAATTTTTAAGAGCAAAAATGCAAAATCGGGCTCTTTAGCTCCCTGCATTATTATATACAGAATATATAAAAAAAATTCACGAATTTATGTAACTTATTTTATGAGAAATATGGATATTACGCGTCCATAATTCGTAATATCCATATTTCTCATAAAATAAGTTACATAAATTCGTGAATTTTTTTTTATATATTCTGTATATAATAATGCAGGGAGCTAAAGAGCCCGATTTTGCATTTTTGCTCTTAAAAATTTATAATAAATAAAATACGGAATTAAAGTGTAGTTTAAAGGCACTTAGTGCATAAAGTGCACAGAGGTCGCCACCGTGTCTCCTGCCGACCCTTAATGGCAACGATCTTTGACCGGACCGTGACTTGACCGATAGTGAGAATCGGGCTTTAAGGTGCATACGTGGGTCTATGGCATCCGAGCCAAAGTGAAATCTGCTCGAAACTGTAAAACTTGCAAGCCTGTCAGAAGATATTAAATAAACGAAATTTATTAAAATGACTATAAAATCGTCATCTACAATGTAGACAGATGTTCATGAATTTTTTTTGATTTTTTAAAATACTTTAAGGTAGAAAAAAAGCATTGAACGTGATCCACGTATGCACTTAGAAGGTACCGAAAAAACATATGCACTTTAAAAATATAGCTTTGACATTTTAATTATGAATGAATAATTCGACACGACCCGTCGAGAAATGTTAATGACGTCTATTATATTGTATTTCAACTTCATTCGGCTAAAAAATTCTTGGATTATATATTACTAACTTTTCGGCCCGCGCGAAGCGCGGGCCTCAAAGCTAGCGCGTGGGCCGAAAAGCTAGGAAACTATATATAGTCTATATATAAATATAGAGCTATCTGTATATATATAGATATAGATATATATTGATATAATTCAAAAAATATAAAAATATCTATGTATATATCTATAAATAATTTTTAATTTAAATCTGCATATAAGACAGTTTTTTCAATTATGTCGAGTTGAAGTTCATTTTCATTATCTTAATTTTAACATTTTCTCTTTTGGTTGCTTTAAGCACTGATTTAAATACAAATTACAAACGTTATAAATATTTTACTTGGCATATAATAGATTTCTTATTTACTTATAAAAATTTGTTTACTCTTAACACTCAGAAATGTGTTAAATAGATAGGTTTTTCCACTTCCTGCAAACCCGTCGATATAAAATAACCGCTGTGGTTCATTCTCATTGTCAATCGCTCGCATGACTATATCGTACACGTATCTTTGTTCAACATTTAATGTTGATAATAAATAGTCACCACGTCTTCTTTCTTCATCTACATTATATTCTGTGACGTAAATATTCACTGGAATTGGATTTGGCAATTGGAAGTTCTCACAGCTACTTCCATTATTTCTCAGAATTTCTTGTATATGATTTAAAGCCATATTTTCAGGATTGACAACATTGTTGTGTACAAAGTCCTCAATCATGTGATCTTTATATTTATTCCAAAGAGTTAGTACATCTGTTGGAGTTCCGCCATAGATGCAAATGTAGGCAAATAGCTCTCGAAGTTGTACGGGCATTTTGGAATCTGTTGCTTCTTCCAGCGTTTTTTCCCAAAAATCATCAGCTTTTACCAAATTTTTTGCAATTGCTGCATCCTTAAACGTTTTATAAAGAACTCCATTTATAGTTCTCAAATCTTCAAAACATTTAACTCCAACTACATGGAGTAGAAGAAGACGGAGATAAAATCTCTCATATCTTTTATACCTACTGTATAAAGCCTTGAAATTATTTTATCACCACCTTTTTTACGTGGCTTCCACTTAGTTTCTTTTTTATCATAGATATAATGTTAAGGAATATCTGTGTAAAGAAAATGCACCGCATTTTCATCAGATTGATTTAATTTAAACCATGCAGTCAACGTAGTATCTCGAGTGAGCTCTCTTTGAGCAGCTTGCTCTTCATTTCCCGCTCGGAAATAAACCATTTGGCGAAAAAAATGATGTGTATAATTTTTCGTTACTGATTTTTTGGAAACCGGTTTCAAAAAATCGGTTATGAAAAAGTAAAAATAAAAATAAAAATAAAAATTATTTAAAAAATTTTGAGATATTAAGCTGAATTTTCTTAATAATTTTTATTTTCATTTTTACTTTTTCGTTACCGATTTTTTGGAAACCGGTTTCAGAAAAATCGGTTATGAAAAATTATACACATCATTTTTTCGTTACCGTTTTTTTTCGAAGAAAATCGGTCCATTAATGAATGAGTAGTTCGCGATCACACAGACAGACATACAGACGGACGTCATGATGTGTATAATTTTTCATAACCGATTTTTTGAAACCGCGGTTTCCAAAAAATCGTTAACGAAAAAGTAAAAATAAAAATAAAAATTATTTAAAAAATTCAGCTTGATATTTCAAAATTCGTGGAAATTAGAGCAATCACGTACATTTTTTTTAAACAAAAATCGGAAACCTTTTTATTTTTAGCAATTTTTCTAATTCTATTATATTCTTTAGTTTTTTCTACCCCTACTTCATATACAATTCTTTAAGATTCGGTCAATTGTTTCCCGAAAAATTGGAAAAATTTCGTAACCGGCTTTCAAAAAGATCGGTAACGGAAAATTATACACTTTATAGTACTCCCCGGAAAATTCTATTTCATGTACAATTCTTTGAGATTCGGTCAATTATTTCCAGAAAAAATTAGAAAAATCTCTGATACCGGTTTCCCAAAAGATCGGTAACGAAAAATTATACACTTTATAGCAACACCCGGAAAATTCTACCTCTACTTCATATACAATTCTTTTAAATTCGGTCAATTATTTCCGAAAAATTTGGACAAATTTCGGTGCCGGCTTCCAAAAAGATCGGTAACGAAAAATTATACACTTTATAGCACTCCCCGGAAAATTCTACCCCTGTTTCATATATAATTCTTTGAGATTTGGTCGATTATTTCCCGAAAAATTAAAAAAATTAAAAAAATCGGTTTCCAGAAAATCGGTAGCAAAAAACTATACACTTTATGGCACTCCCCGGGAAATTCTATCCCTATTTCATGTATGTACCCTTGATAAAAATTCGGTCCACTAACGAATGAGTAGTTCGCGGTCAGACAGACATACATACATACAGCCAGACGTCCGGTACTTATATATATAGATTTATTGTGTATGTGTATGTATACATGTGTATGTGTGTGTATACGCGAAAACAAAAGAACATCTGTGCGTGTGGATGTGTATGCGCGTAGGTGCGTGCGTGGGAGGGGGGGGGGGGGGCGTAAAACAAAAAAAAGCCGCGACATTTTCATCCCCGAAAAATTTGCAACATTTTGGTACCAATTTCGTGAGAATCGGTCCATAAATGTATGTAAGTAGTTCGCGTACAGACAGACAGACGGACGGTAATTATATATATAGATTCATAGACTTCCTTTTACTTTTATTAAATAACGTTAACATTTTTTCAATAAACGTTTGTGGAATTATTTATTATACAAATCTGTTTATTATAACTCTATTAATTTCGTAAAAAAGATTTTCTGGACCGAGAAACAAATTGATTCAAGACTTAAAAAAAAAAATAACGCAAAAATATATTAGTGTTTATTACATTGGAACCAAATAGTTTTTATTTTAATTGCAACTATTAAATATACATTCTCTGTAATAAAATATAACCTTTTCTTCAGAATAAATTATTAAAAACGATTATTTCTGACAGAGTTCGCCTGAAACTTTTGAACAGCACTTTCTATTATGTACGTTAATAATTTGTCAACCATCAGCATTATTGACCATCTAGGACTGTATGGTACATCATCCAATACTTCTTTATACAAAGTACCCTGTGATGTCATATGATACACCGATTGCAACGTAATTTGCGGTTTCTCTTTCGGAAATATTGATGGAAGATTGAAATGTATAAGAAAATGGAAGTCTCGGTATTCCAACAAGATAGTAATCCAATTAAACTCTATAGCATCATATTCCAGTATGCTGCCACGCTGTAATACAATTAGAATGGCAATAAATTCTTTTCTGCTATCAAAACATTGAACTACACTGTTTATCTGCAACAGAAAGTATGTAGGTATAAATATCTTTTGCCAATTAGATAATCTTGTAAAATGTGAATATAAGAAATTATATACTTTCTCTTCCATGAATTTTATCACTTCAGGAACATAATCCATTAGATATTTGTTGGGCGGTAATGGTGGAATACGCAAAGATTCTGATCCACCGAAAATGTCTTCCAAAGTCTTGGATAAATAAAGTTGCGGCAAAATACGATTCCAATCTGGGCCATAAAATGTAACCAGAAGCATTGCCTCGTCATTCTGTGATTTATTGATACGCGGAGGCAATCGAGAATAATCCATAGACATGCGAATTAAAAATCTTGCTTCTATGGGCTTCGATCCTAGTGGTACCATCATTACTTCTATATCTTCTTTACATATTTCTGTTTCACCAACAAGTGTGCTGTATTCAAACTGCAATCGATCTCCCTGTTTTCCAAGTAACAGTATCTGGAAATGAATTAAATAATTTATGATTAAATATCATAAACTTTTATAAAAATATAAAGAATGTATTATACATCAAATTTAAGGAGATGTAAATGACGAATACACATCAATGAGCTATATAATGACAGTTACCACTTACCTGATGTTCTTTGTAATATACTAACAATTCGATTAGCACATTCAGCAGTGCATCGATATCATTAGGATTCCATTTAACAAGACTAGGCACCCAAGTAGATAAAATATCAATGTCAGGGTCCATTAAAAAATTCTGATCGTTGAATATGAAGTCCGGGCCCATTTCTGGACATTGTGAATCAAACAATACATTCCATACGAGATGTTCTCCAGCATAAGGAATTGACAACTTGAAACAATCATTTTTGTTCCTGTTGCAACTTGATGACACCGAATCCAATTTTATCAAACCATAACAAATGCCTTAAGAAAATAAAATATATCCACAATAAAAAAATAATTTTTAATTATCAAATATAGATGAAATAAAGAATTAACAATAAACAAGTCTTACCTAATCTCCTAGTTTGTAAGACACGCTTCAAAAGCGGCTCTATGTATGAGTCTATGGTACTCAATAGAGGATGTTGTTGATTTAGCATCTTATTGTCAAAGTCGGAACTATAATCGCATAATCAAGATGAGTGAGAGAGATCAATATTTTTCACCACTTTACATCAATTTTTAAAATTAAGCAGCTTTTATCTGGCAGTATTCTGTATATGGTTGGAAACGGATATCTTGTCACATATCATCCCTTTTTGAAGAACTGACATTTAACTTCTGCAGTTTAATATTTCTCGAATGCTGTATAACAATGTTCCAGTCAATGACTACTGAAAACAGATAAATGAAGCGTGAAATGTAATATCTCTCCAATGATTCCAATAAAGCTTATATATACATATGTATATAGTGCAGTGAACGTATATTCGTCAATTTTCAACAATTTTTAACCGGTGGTGTCTAATCTGCGGTTTTTTAACGTTAACTCAGGTTAATGTTAAATCCCACCAGAGAGAAACCTCAGGGCCGTGGCACATAGAAAAACTTAAGGGTCGGCAGGAGACACGGCCGAACTCAGGTACACTCGGGTGCACTTTATGCACTAAGTGCCTTTAAACTGCACTTTAACTCCGTATTTTATTTATTATAAATTTTTAAGAGCAAAAATGCAAAATCGGGCTCTGTAGCTCCCTGCATTATTATATACAGAATATATAAAAAAAATTCACGAATCTATGTAACTTATTTTATGAGAAATATGGATATTACTCCGTAATTCGTAATATCCATATTTCTCATAAAATAAGTTACATACATTCGTGAATTTTTTTTTTTATATATTCTGTATATAATAATGCAGGGAGCTAAAGAGCCCGATTTTGCATTTTTGCTCTTAAAAATTTATAATAAATAAAATACGGAGTCGCAGCAAGTCGCAGCTAAGCCAACCCGACAGAGGTCTCCACCGTGACTCCTGCCGACCCTTATGGCTCCTGCACACAGGACGCGGAAATGCTTGCCGCGCGGCAAGAAGCGACGCGGTAGCCAATCAACGCGTTGTTTTTCCGTAAGAATCATTAGTTTATTGGCTACCGCGTCGCTTCTTGCCGCGCGGCAAGCGTTTCCGCGTCCTGTGTGCAGAAGCCATTATGGCTCCTGCACACAGGACGCGGCAGCGCGGCAATGCGGCAACGCGGCAACGCGGTGACCAATCACCATCTGCCTTTCCGTACTACTTTCTGAAGTAGAACGGAAAGGCAAGATGGTAATTGGTTAGGTGCCGCGTTGCCGCATTGCCGCGCGACAAGAAGTGACGCGGTAGCCAATCAACGCGTTGTTTTTCCGTAAGAACCAAAAGTTTATTGGCTACCGCGTCGCTTCTTGCCGCGCGGCAAGCGTTTCCGCGTCCTGTGTGCAGAAGCCATTAAAGGCTTTCGCACACGAATTGCCATAGGCACAGTAGAGTTCCAATAATTTGGACACCTCGTTAACGATTCGTGATTGGTTCTTTGATCCGCCATATGTTTCAGCCAAGAAGAGCGGAAGATAAAATTGGCTACGGTCCACTTGACGCTACAAATACTTTGGAGCGTTCTTCTTCTCCTTCTTTCTTCATCGAAAGAAAAGAGAAGATCTTGGAGATGTCTCTGAGATCCCGATAAAAACAGTCACGTCACATCCACGTCGAATCCACGTAATTTACGTGGACTACGTGGATGCAGATTTATCCACAAACTATCCACATAGATGCAACGTTCTTTTTTCATCACTACATCGAAGTCTTTTATCCTCGAAATATCAATGTAGATTCTCTGTGGATATATCTATTAAGAGATATGTACAGGGAATTTTTATCGACATTTCGAGGATAAAAGACTTCGATTAGTGATGAAAAAAGAACGTTGCATCCATGTGGATAGTTTGTGGATAAATCTACATCCACGTAATTTCTATTAAAGATTATAATTAATCAATGAAAGTATTATTATACTGCGTTTATATGGCAATGTCTTTTAATGGATAATCAATAGTGAATTATAATTTGATGCTGCAATTATACTTTGTATACTGCAGGTGGAATGAACTTGTATTGAATAAGATTTTGTATGCAATTGCCATGTCGATTGACACATTTTAGCCCTATAGTCGGTGCATCAGCAATTTATGTTTCTGCATTATTTCTAAAGTTTCATTAACGAAAGGTTTCCTTATTTTTGTCTAGTGAGATCCTTGTAAGGATTTGATAAGAATGTTTTAACTTTATAAATATACTTTTTTCATAAATATATTTACGAACACAAAATTTCATAATGAGCCGGCACTGGTTTCTGACATTCACCCGACATTAAGAAATATTATATCATATATCCAATTCAAAATTTTATTACTCTTTTTAAACTGAATTTGTTTCTTAAGATGATTTTTGAAAAATTATATATTTGCGCTGGTTATATGACATATGTAGACTATATATAACGTTTACATCAAATTAAGAAGTAGTCTACCACGTAAGGCAGTTGGCTCACGATGCAGAGGTCCCGAGTTCAAATCCCACCAAGGTAAGTGTGTTTTTCAAATACGAAAAAATATTTATACTTAAGAAACAAATTTAGTTACAAAATAATAAAATTTCGAAATAAATAATTTTTTTTATGTCGAGTGAATAATTATTCAGTGAAACACGTGGATTTCACGTCAAATCGATGATCTCATCCACGTGGACTACAGTACCGTTCTTGAGCGGATTGTCCACTCGAATGTCCACGTGGATTCCACGATGCTGATCCACGTAGCAATAACGTGGATTTCACGTACTGTTTTTATCGGGATATTCTCATGATATCTTGCGCAATCAGATATTCCGTCATTCAGATATCTTCTAGATATCTTGATGATATATTTTGCTGTGTGGGTTACTTATTATATATATGGGACAATCCACGTCACTTTTACCCCCCATCTGTCCAAAATTGGTATGGACGGATTTTAATGACTACCCAGGTAACACACATGTCAAAAAGACATCATAAAGATGTCTTTAAGATGCCAGAAATCTTAAAGATGCCTTTATGATGTCTTTTAGACATTAAATGTTACCTGGGTAAGGGCGGAAAATGTTCGTCTTGAAAAGAGCTTTCGAAAGGCGTGTGGCATATATGCGCAATTCAACATGGCGTTATAGTTATGGCTGCTTAAAGGGATAAATTCAAAATTTCAGATCCAACATGGGCAGATAATTTTACGTTCAGATTCGTAATCAGCGACCCTAAAATTCCCCAAATACTGAGTTTCACATGAATTTAGTTACTTTTCACCGTTTTATCTGCCCATGTTGGATCTGAAATTTTGAATCCTGAATTTTTATCGATAAAATGACATTTTTGAGTGCATTTTGGAAAATAACTTTTTCTGATTGGTTGGAGGCAGTAATGTTATGTATTTTTCTTGAAAATATTTTAATTCTCTTTAAAATGAGACGTCATAGACCTTTTTTCATTGAAACGTTGATGAGTTACAGGCGTTTAAATATTGAAGAAAAAAAATAAATTTTTGTTAAATTAACATTTTAGTCCAAAAATATGTGGATAATAATTTTTCACCTTTTTTCATTACTTCATATATATATATATATATATGAGCGCATATATATATGCGCGACGCGCGTACGCGTTTTCGTTGCGTCGCAAAACTACCGGTGTTTAAAAAAATTCTATCTCTGCTCCATTTGGTCGTACAGACTTGAATCAAAAACGAAATTGTGCGGAATTTTGTAAGCTACAATTTTTATATCTACATAAATTTCCGTAAAGTTGATATTTTCCGAGTTATTTGCGAAAAACTGGTTTTTTAGACCTTTTGGACCCTCCCCTGCCCGCAACGTAGCGTCTACACATGGGGACTTTTAATATGTTAAATGGTACCCTAAAACAAGCCTGTTTACAAAGTTTCAGCCCTGTTCGAATTATTTCCTCCAAATTTTGTCATTTTACTGGGCTATTTCAAATATGTGTATAATATTATTAAAAAACGTTTAAAAAATACACATAAAGTCAATATTTCTAAACGTTAATTTAGGCCCGGTTTCATCAACGTGATTTAATCTAATCGGTCGATTAAACTCACTCTTTGTCTCTTTCTAAAGGGACAGTTAGAAAGAGATGAAGAGTGAATTTAATCGATCGATTAGATTAAATCACGTTGGTGAAACCGGGCCATAATGTTCCTTGCTTACTGGGTATTGCCGTATTATAGTTAATAAATAAAATATACATATTTTAATTATCAAAATTTTAAATAAATCATTGAAAATACAAAGTAATTTATATAAAATATACAGTCTATTCATGCGTCGTAGAATATTGTAATTTAAAGTTTTATTATAAAAACTTTATTACACTTTCGCCTAGCGCGCTAATTCCTCTTCCACTATTTGTAGTAAATGGCGGCGGACGGTGTTCAAACTCTCATTATAGGAACTCTATCGTTAACCAATCTAAACATCCCGTCACAAATAATGTAATAAAATAAGATGTTTTGATTGGTTGCGATGGATGACGCGACGCGTGACGTGCTCAGGCTGAGTTTCCACTGTGTGCGTCACGCGTCGCGTCATTCATCGCAACCAATCAAAACATCTTATTTTATTACATTATTTGTGACGGGCTGTTTAGGGCTGCGGTCCACTTGACGCTACAAATGCTTTGGAGCGTTTTTCTTCTCCTTCTTTCTTCATTGAAAGAAAAGAGAAGAGGAATGCTTCGAACCATTTGTAGCATCAAGTGGACCGCAGCCTAGATTGGTTAACGACAGACGACGCGACGCGTGACGCGCTTAGTGGAAACTCAGCTGCAGTGAAAACTCAGCCTATAATAGATCAAAGGTGCCGAGTGTGAACAGAGAGTGAACATACTGGTTATACGTTTACTGTGGTTATAGCAGGTTATAGTGCAAACGTCGGTCTAGATACACTATGTTTATGGCACTTCGTAGTTGACGACTTGACGTGTAGTTGCTGTATTTCTAAAGAGATCTTTGGTCCTTTGGTGACACATCAAACGTAATACTTGGAAAAAAAGAAGTATCAATATCGTATCTCGCACAATATGTTTCCTCTTTTGAAAAATTGCCTCATGGCGAGACAGGGAATTGTCAATTATGGTACGGAGAGTCATTTTCTTTTACAGTCAATTAAATATTAAATTTAAATTGTAAAGCGCAGATTTACTGGTACAAAGTCCATAAGAGTGTCTACTAGGAATAGTGTATTTATACTCAACTTGATTTTTTCATTTTTGTAACACCTAATTGTGTACAATTATTTGTCATTTGTATATTGTACACTTTTACAGCCAATATAATATTTATAATATAGATCTGGCAAATCTTTAATAATATATGCTTCCATTTCGTAGTATTTGCTTTATCTCATTTAATATAGTATAAATATATTGTTTTATTATTTTTGCAGAAATTTTCACTCGTTTTTCTGGAATTTCCGTAAATAAGGCTTATTCTACAAAAAGTGACAATACTTCCAAAAATATTGTATTCATTGACGGAGTACGGACTCCATTTTTACAATCTGGAACTTACTATAAGAATCTTCTGGCTTATGATCTTGCAAGACACTCGCTAGTGTAAGTCAACCTTACTTTGATATGTCAATGTAAATAATCACAAAAGTAACTCTATAAATATTACTTACAAAATGGTTCTAGGGTCATTCTATGTAGAATATTTTTTCAATGCAAATGTTATTTGTAAAAGTAAGTTATTTTCTATTTTTAGGAGCTTGCAAAAAAAAATTGGGTTCCCTAAGGAAATAGTTGATTATATTGTCTATGGCACAGTGATGCAAGAAGTACGAACTTCTAATATCGGGAGAGAGGCCGCTTTGGCCGCGGGATATAGCGAACACACTCCTGCGCATACAGTAACAATGGCATGCATTAGCAGTAATCAGGCTATTACTACTGGTATGGGTTTAATCGCAT
Organism: Temnothorax rugatulus; assembly: GCA_035220575.1. Lineage (NCBI taxonomy): Eukaryota > Metazoa > Arthropoda > Insecta > Hymenoptera > Formicidae > Temnothorax > Temnothorax rugatulus. Next base: position 65,933 of record JASTWL010000683.1, on the reverse strand, counting down.
GCGGTGTTTACGACACTGTTGTGGCAGGAGGAGTAGAATTTATGTCAGATATTCCAATTCGACATAGTCGATCCATGAGGTCTCTAATGCTGCAAGCCAATAAGGCAAAAACTCTGCCAAACAAATTAGCTCTCTTGGCCAGTATCAGACCAAGTCATTTCATACCAGATGTAAGTTTACATAATCTTTCTACATCAATTTTTTAAAAGAAAATATGTTTTATATGAGAATATTACATTTAATATATACATTAAATATATACATGTATATACAGGGTGTTTCCTAAGTACAAAAAATTGAAGGAAATATTCTTTGGTTTATTTTAGGAAGAAAAGGTTCTATGAACATATGTCTTAAACTGCTTCGTTTTCAAAATAGTAAAAAATTTTTAGGATGTACTTCTGGTACATATAAAAATGTTTTATCGGCACAGGAATATGGTTTTTGATACCATACGTACGCACATCAAATTTGAATAAAATATCTCTAAGCGTTTTCCAGATTTTTGTAATTTTTATATTCTTTTTCTCAACTTTGACACCCTGTATTTAAAAAACGGAGCAGTTTAGGATGTTTATTCGACATGGGTAGCGACTGTGTTTATACACGACTTGAAGGGTTCTGTTCGGGGCCACTAGGGACGCGCAACAGTCGCTACCCATGACGAATAGGGGACCTTTTCTTAAAATAAACCAAGGAATATCCCCTTCAAGTTTGTGTACTTATTTAGGAAAACCTTGTATACAGGGTGGGCTATTTTAATCAATCCATTGGAATAGCTCATAGCCTTTATGTTTGAGACAAAAGTTGCATGGTTTGAAGGGGGGTTACATGATGAAAAGGGCCTGACCAGTTTGACGAGATGCCCCCAGCGATATCAGACTGATTTTCACATATAAAATACCTCATGACCAATACTAAATTACCATTCATACCAGCTTCTAGAACAACGTGGTCCCAGAGTTATGACGTTAAATTAAAAAATCAAAAAGTTTTTTCTCCGGAACGGGAAAAGCTAGGACCTTGAAAAAAATATAGGTAGTAGGATACCATAGGAGGGTTCAAACAAGTATGGTTTAATTTGATTTCGACATCTATAGGGTGTTCAAAAAAAATATTTTAATTTTCAAAATGAGATTTTTTTAACACCCTGTAGAGATACCACCATCATATTTTACATGCACAACATCACTACTTACACATATACATATAATATATATTTTACTCGAGATGATCGTAGCAGTACAACATGGTTAAAAACAAAAAATCAAAAATATCCCTTCTTTTGCACTTGAGTTACAATGAGTTAGGTCCTTGGATTTTTCTTTTTGATTTAATTTTACTATTTTTTGATTTAATTTAGATTTTACGGTACTTTTAAAATTGTAAGTGGCACTTACTTTCCTCAAAAAAAGAATATTTTTGGTTTTCTTTTATGTTTTTAACCATGTACCGCCACGATCATCTCGAGTAAAATATAAATCCAAACATCCAACCTAAGTGGTAGTAGCTTTATTTGTTTTTAACAAAATTATTATATCAGAAAATTGCGTCACCTAACTGAACCCAAGTGATATGTATTTTTCAAAAAATGTATAAAATCTTTAAATTGCGCCAATTACATAGGTATGTATTGCCACAAAAATAACTTTTGTACTTTTAAAATATTAAGCCCAAGTGGTACGTATCTTTGTATTTCCATTTAAGGAATCTTCCTATTCCAACCCAAAAAATCTCGTTTTGAAAATTAAAAAAAATTTTTTTGGACACCCTATAAATGTCGCAATCAAATTAAACCATACTTGTTTGAACCCTCCTAAGGTATCCTACTATCCATATTTTTTTAAAGGTCCTAGCTTTTCCGTTCTGGAGAAAAACAAACTTTTTGATTTTTTAATTTGACGTTATAGCTCTGGAACCACGTTGTTCTAGAAGCTGGTGTAAATGGTAATTTAATGTTGGGTCATGATTCACACATAAGGATCAAGATATCTTATGTGTGAAAATCAGCCTGATATCGCTGAGGGCATCTCGCCATAAGAAAACCGGCCCTTTGGACTTGACTTTGAGTGACCTTTTCAAGGCCAGGTCAATGTAATCGATGTTTTCTTAAGTCTTGTAATATGTGCGTGTTTGCGTGTGCGCGCGCGCGCGTGTGTGTGTGCACGCGCGTGTGTGCGTGTGTGTATAACGAGAATTTACGTCTGCTTAGCTACCAGCTGTGGCAGAGTTTTCAAGTGGTGAAACTATGGGACATAGCGGGGATCGTTTAGCGGCAGCGTTTGGTGTGACACGCAAGGAACAAGACGATTATGCGTTGCGTTCTCATACTCTAGCTGCACGAGCGCAGCAACAAGGATTGCTATCGGACGTAGCGCCTTATAAAGGTACATTAGGTATAATATTTCAACATGTAATTGATGTGTTATCGACTTAAGGGGGTATTTTCGTTTGAAAGGTTGTAAAAAAAGATATTAATGGTATTATTCAGGAATTTTTTGTAGGGAAACGGAAAAAGCGAATAACGTTTAACTTTGCGTGTTCTTTTAGCCTTATTTTAAGAATATATTTTTATTTTCTAAATAACAAAAATGCTCTTTTTTCTATGTTATATCCTGATCATTAGGTGATGTAAATAATGGACGGTGTAAGAGCCTCCGCACAAGACTCTCGTATGGTAACGTAGCGTAACGTAACGTAGATCAACGCACAAGAAACGTACAAACAATACGTTTCTTGTGCGTTGACCCATGTTACGTTACACTACGTTACCATACAAGAGTCTTGTGCAGAGGCTTAAATGATTTTAGCTATCTGGGTATCTGAAACGCGAAAACCAAAAATTTTGTTATTCAGGAGAAGTGTGGCTATCGTCTGAACTAGAATAAATATTATACGTTTATTAGTTACTTTTCTTTTAATAAAATACTAACAAAATCTTTAGAAAAACTATATTTTTAATAAAAAGGCGATTTTGTCCCGAATGAAAATATTGGTTTAGTTCTAGTTCAGATGATAGTCACAGTTCTCCTGAATAAGAACAATTTTGATTCTTTAGATACCTAGAATAGCTAGAATCATTTACACCGTCCATCATTTACATCCCCTAGTGACTAGGATATAACATAGAAAAAATAAGCATTTTTGTTACTTAAAAAATAAAAAAATATACTTAAAATAAGGCTAAAAAAACATGCTAAGTTTAACATTATTCGCTTTTTTCGTTTCCTTACAAGAAATTCCTGAAAAATACTTTTTTGACGTAGAACTACGTCTTTGTCGACAGTAAGGAGGGAGTATAAGGGGAGGTATTAGGGGGGGAGGGTATTGGGGGGGGGTATAAGGGGGGTGTAGGGGGGGGAGAAGGGGGGGTAAATCCAGGCACAGCCTGCAACGAATGCAACGAAAACATGTCACACTTTGAACGTTTATATCTTCGAAACTAATAATCGTAGAATAATGATCAACATCTCATTTTAAAGCTTAAGAAGTCCCATTTATGATAAAACTAGTCGGAACCTTCTACTTCTTACCTCTTCGATACAGTAGCGTTATAAAGTTTAGCTAAATTTCTTGTAGATGCAACGAAAACATGTCACACTTTGAACGTTTAGATCTTCGAAATTAATAATCGTAGAGTAATAATTGACATCTCATTTTAAAGCTTAAGAAGTCCCATTTATGATAAAACAAGTCGGAACCCTCCATTTCTTATCTCTTCGATACAGTAGCGTTAGAAAGTTTAGCTAAATTTCTTGTCGATACAACAAAAAGAAACGGGCACAGTAACAACTGTGCCGCAAGCAACAACGTAGAACTACGTCAACTGTCACTATTTCATGTTGAAGTATTCAGCGAAGGAAAGTAGACGTAGGGCTACGTCAACTGTCTTTGGCTGAATAATAGTGACAGTTGACGTAGCCCTACGTCTACTTTCCTTCGCTGAATACTTCAACATGAAATAGTGACAGTTGACGTAGTTCTACGTTGTTGCTTGCGGCACAGTTGTTACTGTGCCCGTTTCTTTTTTTTACAACCTTTCAAATCAGAATATCGCCTTAATCAATATTTAACATCGTACATTTATGTCTCGCTTTACTTTTCTGCATTGCAGTTCCAAACGTTGAAAATGTTGTCGATAAAGACAACGGTATTCGTGTATCTACAGAAGAACAATTGGCAAAGTTGAAACCTGCGTTTGTTAAGCCTTATGGAACGGTCACTGCGGCCAACGCCTCTTTTTTGACCGACGGTGCATCGGCAGCGTTAATAATGAGCGAGGAGAGAGCTCTCAAACTTGGTTTGAAACCCAAGGCATACCTGCGTAATTTCACGTATGTGTCTCAAGATCCAGTTGATCAACTGCTTCTGGGACCGTCATACGCAATACCGAAGGTATATAATTCCTATCATTACTTGTTATGAAACTGAAATATATAAAGGATGCCTTCTGATATCAACTGTCAACAACTGTCAGTACTGAAAATCTATAGTATATGTGACGTTAAAATATAGAATATAGATTTTCAGTACTGACAGTGAATATCGGAGTGCAGCTAAAAAATGAGACTTATATAAATAATCGCTTGCAGATTCTCGATAAAGCAAAATTAACCTTGAAAGATATAGGAGTATGGGAGATACACGAAGCGTTTGCTGGACAGATTTGCGCTAATTTGAAAGCAATGGATTCTGATTTGTTCGCGCAGAAGTATTTAAAGAGAAGTTCAAAGGTCGGAATACCAGATCTGAACAAGTGGAATGCTTGGGGAGGATCCTTGTCGATTGGGCATCCATTTGCTGCCACTGGAGTACGATTGGCGACGCACACTGCTAATCGACTTATTAAAGAGGACCAACAATTTGGACTTATTGCAGCCTGTGCTGCTGGTGGCCAAGTAAAATGAACATTATTACACATAACGCAAATAGCTTTTATAATATCTAATGATTTTTATTTCAAATATTATAAATTATATAAATTTTCTTCTTAGATTTATAATTTTGATTTTTTTAAATAGGGAGTTGGAATGATCATGGAAAGATATCCTGGCGCAATATAATCCCGTTTTTTCGAGGAGTACATGCATCTGATATCTCCAAATGAAAACGGACTGTTATTTAACAGAAATAATATACAAAGTAATATTTTTCTACTTATGAGAAACATTTGGAAATGTGAATTTTTTAAAGAAAGCAATTTTTCTATTAGATTGTTTATGTACAGTTACCATTAAATTATATAAAATCTCTTACAGAGTTCTGTGAAATTGTTTCCTTTTTACTAGTCGAGTGAATTATGCAGAAAAGAAGGCAATAGATTCGCAGTTAGATGATGCCTCACACCACGATCCAATATGTTCTTCACGTCCTGGCAACCTTGTAACGCACGTTGTTTGAGCGCTTCCAAACGTGACAAATGTAATCTCTGTCCTGCCCCATGTGCTATTACTATCAAGCCATTCCCATCCACTTCAATCTCATTATTCGTTCCCGGTAATGCGATAACGGACAAAGTAACTCCTGGCGAACACTCCTCTACAAAGTTGGCATCTAGTACTCCTGTTGCTAATGTTTTATCTTCGTCTTCTATTGATGGCTTGTTGACGAGAGTTACGGTACAGCCAATAGCATAGTTCTATAATCAAAAATTTATTTTGTATATAACAATATGGCGTTTGTACTCCGTAAAAGGATAAAATTGCATCTTTAAATGTCAACCTTGATTGGAATCCCGGCATCGATCAACGCAAGCGTTGCAGCATTCACAGATGCGCAATAGTCACTGCCGTCAACCTGTAGAACTTCTACAAAGACATCAATCTGAGAGCGCGGATACAGCTCTAAGTGTATTATGGCCTCCATTGCGTGACGCAATTGCACCGATCTTTCTTGTGACTTCCAATCTCCTCTGGGTCTTCGCTTCCGTTCGCCGGAGGTAAAGCTAAACACGGCCATGCTGTACTGGCAATTTATGATAGCTTTTGTGCTGCTCCTTGATGCACTGCTTCTTGGCTAAATCATGTAAGAAGAGCACAAAAATATTATACGGCACAACACAAGATAATTAGAATAAAAATATTCAGTCTACAAAAATATGCTTTGAAGCAAAGAAATAAAATGATCACAGGAAGATGAAAAAAATAGCAGATAAGAAAAGCTTGTTACATTAGTGTACTTCCTCTGAAAGCTCTTTGCATTCATAACTTGACTCATCCGAGATATCATACATATAAATCATTAATTTGCTTCTCAAAAATAATTACAGATGTTTTACAATATCACACCTGATGAGGACCATACACCGTGGCTAAAACTTTCGTGTTGCCATGCTCGATGTACGCACTGCCGTCAGCCTGCCCGAATACTCCCATTCGCATACGGATTTGCCTCAATTCCAACGCTCGTCTGCCGTCGACGCGTAGTCCGCCCTGATCAGGCTCCATTGTACTTTATTATAAATTGATTAAAATCACGATCTTAGCGAATTCAGTTTGACGCACCAATGCATAGCACAGTAATCAGGGACCGTATTCTCGAGCCTGCCCTAATGATTTTCGTATGCGACTTTCTATTTGAAAAGCATTGAATTTCGCATGCGAGTTTCATGAAAACGATTCGAGAATAGGGCCTGGATATCTTCTTTTTTGTTTAATGGCACCCGCCTCTTGTCAGTGGACGATACGAGGTTTGTTCGCGTTGCTTGAAATCCCCAAACATTTTTGCACTTGAAATGAGATAAATATATATTCGGCCGTTGGAGAGAGAGAAAGCAAAGATGCTGAGTGCAAAGGTGCAAGCAACGCGAACAGACCCACGGCCAATTTCTTGTTGAAAATGAGTATCAATGAATCTTATGTCACTATTGCAAGATTCACTTCTTCTTCTTCTTCTTCTTCTTATGTTTCTATTGGCTCCTGCCTAAACGTAGTAAAGGCCCTTAGGATGCATCCCGATGGAGAAGGAATAGCGGAACGGAACAGTAACGGAAAAGAGATATGGTGGGGGGTTAACCAATCAAAGTAGTTCCGTTTCAATTCCGTTCCGTGTTATGATGAGTGGGTTCCCCATGGAGCTGTTACGGAACGGAAAAGAAACGGAAAAATTTGTAACCTATCCTGTTGAAAGTTCGCGAATAAGTGTGCTTGGCAGTGGATCGCTTTGCAACATATTTTTGCAAATAAAGAGCAATATGTCGTCATTAAGGGCCAATTTCACCAACCACGGTTAGCTTAACCGACGGTTAAAGTTAGTAGGATTGACCAATAGAAAGCAGGGTGGATTCATTTCTATTGGTCAATCCTGCTAACTTTAACCGTCGGTTAAGCTAACCGTGGTTGGTGAAATTGGGTCTAATATCCATTTCTATCAACGCAGGTTAATTTTAATCTTGGTTTAACCTATCTGTCATCTTTTTCTAGTTCTAAAAATTAGAAAAAGATAGAAAGTAAGTTAAACCGAGATTAAAGTTAAGCTACCCGTGGTTGGTAGAAATTGGGTCTAAGGGGATGCTGGAGTGACGGCCGAACTTCCTTGATGTCGATAATGTCAACCTTTCTAATTTTGTTTTTTCTATATCTGTCTTTATCTAACGAAATGACATCTGTCCTTGTTCGATTGCTGCGCCATCTCTGCTCACTAGCCTGCGTGTATATTTTTGTGGAAAATATACACGATTTCTTCGAAGCTCTAATTTTTTTTCTAGGCTTTCAATCTCAATTTAAACGGTACGTTATTGTTTGTGCACGTTTTCTGAAGAGTGGGAACATTTCATTTCGTACATATAACCTATTCAACTGTTTATATTAGAAAATATGGTTATGAGGTGACAGCATTTTTAAATTTTTTTTAAATTATCACTAATTTTTTATATTCCCACTCTTCATTAGTACCTATACTTTACTTTTGTAAAAGGATTTTGCGATCTATAAAGCCGTTTCAAAGAACGAGCTCTGACTGTTTTTGTCGGTACCTGGGCAGGATCCCCTTAATAGGTATTATATGTGAAAATAAAATATATATGTTAAAATGCTATGTTAATATGTTAATGCTAATTAACCGTATGTGATATATTTTATTAATTACCAGAAATTCAAATGTGGATATTTTGCGGCTGGATTATTTGGCCCGATAAAAACGGACAAATTTCACATCATCCTTGCTTTGCAAATCATACAGAATTATTAATAATGGATAAAGATTGAAATCTTTTTATAAATGGTATGTATATTTGTGTACAAGAGAGGCAAATATATATATATTTAATAAACTATTATTATTTATTTTTTATAAAATTGTCATTATAAATGGTATGAATATTTGTGTACAAGAGAGGAAAATATATATATTTAATAAACTATTATTATTTATTTTTTATAAAATTGTCATTCAATATAACTATTAAATGGTTAGATTTTAATTTTATAAAAAATTAATAATAGTTCATTAAATATATATATTGCCTCTCTTGTACACAAATATACATACCATTTATAAAGAGATTTCGATCTTTATCCATTATTAATAATTCTGTATGATTTGCAAAGCAAGGATGAGAGATGTGAAGTTTGTCCGTTTTTATCAGGCCAAATAATCCAGCCGCAATATCCACATTTGAATTTCTGGTAATTAATAAAATATATCACATACGGTTAATTAGCATTAACATATTAACATAGCATTTTAACATATATATATTTTATTTTCACATTTAATACCTATTAATGACGACATATTGCTCTTTATTTGCAAAAATATGTTGCAAAGCGATCCACTGCCAAGCACACTTAGGCCCGGTTTCACCAACGTGATTTAATCTAATCGGTCGATTAAACTCACTCTTTGTCTCTTTCTAAAGGGACAGTTAGAAAGAAACAAAGAGTGAGTTTAATCGACCGATTAGATTAAATCACGTTGGTGAAACCGGGCCTTATTCGCGAACTTTCAACAGGATAGGTTACAAATTTTTCCGTTTCTTTTCCGTTCCGTAACAGCTCCATGGGGAACCCACTCATCATAACACGGAACGGAATTGAAACGGAACTACTTTGATTGGTTAACCCCCCACCATATCTCTTTTCCGTTACTGTTCCGTTCCGCTATTCCTTCTCCATCGGGATGCACCCTTATTTCAGAAGATTTTTGTTTGTTGAAAATGAGCGTCGAGCGTCAACGTGAAAAGGCACCTTAATGGGATTAATTTACGTGAATTTATTTATCAATTTAGCTGAATCGATTGTATGAAATGCTTAAATATTAATATATTTTACGCTTAAAAAAAACGACGTGATCAACGTTTAGACCGAATGTTCGCCACACTCTTTGAGGTTAGGAGCTCGCGTTGTTGGTAAATAAATACGAGATTTATGAGGTATGTTTGATTCACATATTGAAGAATGAAGAGAATAAAAATCGTACCGGACAGACCGAATCACCTGTTCGAGAGCTGGTTGGAAGAATGGAGGAACGAAGCAGTGCTTCGAAATTCAGAGCTACAAAAGCACTTCACGAAGGCTTTAGACTCGTTGAGACGGTATCCGCTACCGTTGGAGTCCGGTAAGGAGTGCATAATCTTGCAGCACTTCGGCACGAAGTTGTGCTCGATGTTGGATAAAAAGTTAGAAGAGTATAGGAGAGAGGAATCTACTAAAGCAGTTGATGCTTGCTTCTCTCAAACTAGCAGTAATGACGATCGTACAGTCGTGTCAAGAGAGAAACCTGTAGAAGAATGCAAAATAGTTGAAGTACAGGAAAAAAGTTCAGCGGTAGCTAAACAGGCTAAAAATACTAAAAAGAACGCGTTGAAAAGATTGGCAAATGCAAATGAAATTGCATCGCGAGAAGCTGATAGGCAAATTTCCTTGGAACCTAGCACTTTTGATATTGTATTATTGGTGGATACCCAAGAAACTTGTGGGTGAGTATTTACAGCCGCGAGACTTATACTGTTAACTATAAAAAGCTTTTTAGCTATGTTGGATATATTTCAGTGGAAAAACAAAGCCTCAGCACGATGCCACACTTGCGGAATTGACGCGACTTGGTGTACTGTTTGAAGTACGTCGTTTGAAAGTTGGTGATTTTGCGTGGATAGCCAGGTGTCGAAAAACTAATGATGAATTGGTTATGCCTTACATAATAGAAAGGAAGCGAATGGATGATTTAAGTGCAAGCATCGTGGATGGAAGGTTTCATGAACAAAAGGTAATATGGGGTGTAATTATCTTTTGGTACATCATTGAGGGAGGTCCTGCGTATTTAATTATCCTTAGTCTTTGTATTTCAGTTTCGTTTGAAGCAGTCTGGTATTAAGAATTTGATGTATATAGTAGAGAATATTGATAAGAATTCCCGATTTTCAATACCGCTTTCATCACTATTGCAAGCCTCTGTAAATTGTCTGGTACAAGACAGCTTTACTGTAAAATATACGAGGAGTCATAAAGATTCTATGTCACACTTGTCATGTATAACAAAAATTTTAATCAAAATTTACAAGGTAAGAAACATTACATAGTTGCGTGCATGAGTGTTTATTAATAGCTCTTACAATAAATGACAATTTTACTTTAGAATAAGAGACTTGTTGGATGTAAGAAAAATCATCTTACACAGATAGATCATATAGGTAGTATATACCTGATGGAGTTCAAAGAATTCAATAAAGCATCCTCCAAACAGAGGGTATGTATCAGGAGTTTTTATGTAACGCATATGAAAAATACTTCGGTTTATCGACATTTCTTTTCAGACGTTTCGAGTAAGCGAGATGTTTATTCGTCAGTTGTTACAATTGAAAGGCATGTCCGTCGACAAAGCCATAGCGATTGTAGAATGTTATACCTCACCGCAAATTTTGATCACAGCCTTAGAAAATTCTGGTAAGAATGGCGAGCAATTATTGGCAAACATCCAGGTCGGTGACAAAAAACGACGGCTTGGGCCCGCCATCAGTAAGGCCGTTTATCAGCTTTACACGATGAACGAGTTGAGTTGACTAATAAAAATGTACAATTTATATATGTACCTCTTTCCTGATACACGTTCAACCTACTATCGGCGATATTCCATTTTCGCATATATTTTTTATCATTTCTCAAAACATGTGTGTGTATATATATATGTATATATATGTATATATATATTTATATATATCTAAATAATTAGCAGAAAAGATGTTTTTTTTTATAAAAAACAAAAAATTATCGTAATAAAAAACAATTGTAGTTTGCATTTAAGTATTTTCAGATACTCATTTGTTTTTTTTTTTTTTTTTTTTTTCAAATAAGTAAGGTATTACCTCATTACCTGACCATTATCTTTACACATTGTGACTCATATCACATACTATTCTCTATAAAAAAAATGACTCACTCGTACCATTGTAACGTTGCTTGAGAAATGGAGAGAAAAAGAAATTTTTAATGGAAAAAAGCGTCTGGAAAATTGCGGGAAGTTACCTCGAAGCGAAAATTTGTTATAATGTTCGCTTAATCATTTTCGGAGAAAGAAAGAAATCGCACTTCATCAATTTTTTGTGGCTCGTCTGTGCCTTTCTCATGGATATAACGCTTGAAGGGACGGATCGATTCGCAACTTAATATAATTGATACGAAAAGTATGAATACGCATTCAGCGTAAAAGGGCAATTTGCGACACTTTTCTTCTCTTTGCTGGGGAAAGTGATAGAATTTTCTTGCGTGAGATAATAGCAGGGGGACGATTATAGCGTGTTTCTCCGCGCGTACCTCAGATATTTTCTCAGTTGTCCTCGAATCCCCGGAATAGATGGAGTTCTCTGTGGATCAGCAATATAGACTGAATCGTCTGGTGTTGTCCATATACGGTTTATGGCCTTACCATAATCGAATGATGAACGCTTGGATTATGCGGGTATTCACAATTTTGTTTTTGATTTGGGCCACAATCACTCAGGTATCTTAGTAAATCTGCTGAAGTAAAAATTTTTGAGCTTATTTCTGCTTCTAATTATTTTACGTATATTTGTTGTGTATTATAAAATATTTACGTTTTGAGAGATATAAAAATGTTTCTCGGTAATATTTCAAAAACCGATCTTTAAAATTGACCTTTAAATAAAATTTTGATCAAAATAAAATGAGTATTTATTTATGCACTTCACAATACTCAACTTACAATTAGATCAGTATGCGAATCAGAAATAGATATTTTATGATGACTTTGCAAGATAAAGGATAATTTCGTGTAATGAAAGATGTTTTTGTAGGTAATTAAGATCTGTACGTCAGAATTAACAGCAGATTTTATACTTGATTGTCTACCTATTATCATTCCTAATGTTGGTGCAATAGTACAATTTTTGAATCGTATAATAATCAACGACAAAGTAAGAGATACGAATAGTATTTTCTATCCATAGAAAATTTCTGTAACTTATTTAATTTCTATTTGATCAAAATATGTAATATTGAAAAAATTATAATTTAATTTTGCGTTACAATTTGCGAGTGGAATGAGTGTTTAATTTGCAGTTGAGGAATTTATTCGATCAAATTAAAATCGATTGGGACAACGCGAGATCTCAGAATGAGATTGAAATTATGCAAACAAATGCCACACTCGCAAGAATAACGACAAAATGGTTTTTGCGTAAGTATATCTCGGTTTCATTATTGCAAATTAGAAACATTTGCATTTTACATCTATCTACTTAGTGGTTATATTTATTAGTACCTAATATTAGTACCTAATATTTTATTATAAAGCATTTGATATTTTATTGCAAAGTTTTCTCTCGATGTCGTGCACATCATTTGTCGCTTCGGGAGACGACTGTTAACTCTATACCTATACGATAGGCTCTATACCTATATAACAGGCACATAACTTGATTGATTTTAATTAATTTTACGTCTTCCAGTTTATATGTTTATAGGCATAACGGTATACATGCTTAGCACATTCATCCCTCAAATTCTTGATGTATTCCTACCGCTAAATGAGTCACGTTCACGCGAGCATCCGTTCCACGCTGAATTCTTCCTCGATGATGAAAAAGATTTTTACATTATCCGAATCATAATGTATTTCGGTATCGTGTTCGTATTGGGAGTAATTCTTGCCAACGGGTCCATATTCGTCATTTACATGCAACACGTCAGTGGAATGTTTACCATACTGGGGTATTGCTTCTATACATACAATTTTAGCATCTTATTTATAACGTGATTTTTAATATATCTTTACTCAACATTCAATATATATCTTAATTAGGGGAGACCGGGGCGGGTTGTCACACTTTTCAAATACTGATTTTTAAAAAAATGTTAGCAATATTTTATAATATTGTATAGTACTTTATAATGTAGCTACATCCTTTAGGTATTCAAAAAAAAAATATTAGACTCATATATATTTATACACAAAAAAGTTATTTAATTTTAAACAAGATCGTGAAAATGTGACGACTTACCCCATACCCAGGGTTGGTTGTCACACGACTCTGGGTTGGTTGTCACATATCTTTTATATAGAGGAAACGACAAATAGTTCCTGTCTTAATGTTTTATTAGAGTTAGTGACCATTTTTTATAAGTTTAACTTAATAATCGCATAATAAAGTTCTGATTTCCTTGGGAGAGAGACCAAAATAAATATCCGAAGCACGTAAAATGTAACTTACCAATTCTTGTTCTTGAGACTTAGTAAAAATCTGTCTAGCTTTAGAATAACCCATAGAAATCGTTGGAATAGCAATATTTTCACACACATAGTCTTCCTCTGGAATCTTCTTGCAATAACGAGCTAATGTACGATAGTTGATATCGAACTCTAAAGCAGCTTGTCGGATTGACAGGTTATGTATTTTCACAGCTCTGACAGCTTTAAGCATAATATCGGGTGGAGTTGTACCTCTGGCTGTTTTTCTTTCGTGATTTCGAGCCATGGAGAAAACAACAAAAATCTGTCTAAAAACACTACTTTATCGCGTAATCGCTTATTGTATACGAATAAGGGCGTTGGCAAAGCACGTTGGCACGATCGGCGATTATTTCACACGCATGCGTAACTTCACGTAACCTACAGCGCCATGTATAACAGCAGACGAAATACGTGACAACTAATCCCATCTCATTTGAGACACCTTACCCCGAACGGTCATTTTGAACAAAGAATATTATATTTATAAACTATGTTGCAATAACGGTTAACTAAATACAGGAAAAATTACCTAAAACTATAACGTTTCTTATGACTAAAAAGAAATTGCGACTAGTAATTCCAAAAACCAACAGAATGATAAAAATAGAGGTAAGAAAAATTTACTCATAACCTCCAATTTTAAAAAAATGCTCATAAATATCACATGCGATGTTTTTGAAACGAGCTATTTCGTACATCCGACTAACACGATAGGAGCAACCTACACTATAGAGAAGAATATTCCACTCAATCTGTTAAGGGGGGACTCTACTGTAGCCGGTCGAAAAATTATGATTTTTTGGAATTTTTTTTAAAGAAAACTATAAGTGATATTGGATTAATTTTTTTGTGATATAAAGAGGCATTCTTAAAGAAGAAAAAGATATTTTGGTTTTTCAATGTTATTAATTTTTATCGTGTTGGCGCGTTTTTCTCAAAACTACTTTTTCCAACTTTGCGTACAGGATAACTCAAAAAGTAATCAATCAAATAACTTTCGCCATGCACGATTCGATTCCTTACAATTTTCTCCAGGGATTGAACCTACCGCTACATTTTATTGTTTATTTATAACATTTTTATCAACAATAGAAGATTGATTTTTTGATCGAAAAAAATGTTACTTTTCTTACGATTGCTGTAACTTCCTCAATTTTTCATATTTTTATTTGCAAATAGGTTCAATCCCCGCGTAATTGATTAAGCTTTAAAGAAAATTTTTGTTTTTTGCTTTCAAATAACTCAGCTCGTTGCTACATTGTACGCAGATAACCGTTGCGCTACCGACATTGTGCCACAAAATTGTACGCCAACACAATAAAAATTAATGAAATTGAAAAAAATATATTTTTTTTTCTTCTTTAAGAATGCCTCTTTATATCGCAAAAAAAATTAATCCAATATCACTTTTAGTTTTCTTAAACAAAATTCCCAAAAAATCATTATTTTTCGCCCGGCTACAGTAGAGTCCCCCCTTAAGTGAGATATAAGCTATGTGACAACTTACCCGTGTGACTTCTAGCCCCGGTCTCCCCTATATATATATATATATATGTATATATATATATATATATATATATATATATATATATATATATATCAATGACTAAACAATACCTCCACGACAATTAGTGAAGTTTTCAGGAGAGTGCCAAGAGTGAAATATACACGATTATGTAATGAACATTTTGAATAAACATTGAAAATTTTCTGTAAATAATATATATATATACATATATATATATATATATATATATATATATATATATATATATATATATATATATAAATCATTTACCTTGTAGAATGATGATATGGAACAATCAAAATCATAGTGCATTTGGAGAAAAATCTCATATAGGTGGTATTGTTTACTCACAGACGATATAATATTATATGTAATATAATTGTGAATATATATAATATAATATAATATATACAAGGTGGGGCACCTAAACTTACACACCTCGAAAAACTTATAAATTATAAGTTTTACGAAAAATTGTTATATTTGCCACTGGCTTATTCATCTTACTACATTTATCTAAGATATCAAGTTTCCAACTTCTTATTACTTTTTGTTTCCTTGAATATCTCGTTATCTATTAGGCCAATCAATGATACATTTGAACGCAAAATTATACATACCTTCTAATAGTTAAACATACCTTCTAACAGTGGCACAAAAAATATTCCATTTAATATTCTATTAACCCTAGACAGACTCACTTATTTTTCTCATACGTGAATGACTCACTGGGGTGTTAATAACCCCAAACTTGTACTGCGTGTATAATATTTCCAGAATGTTCTTAGAAAACTTTGTAATAGATAATTTTGTTTGTTGTTTAATAGGGAAGACGATAGTAGTCATCAATTTGTGGTAGTAAAAAAGGAACAATAAAAAATGTCGAAAAACAAAACAAAGAACCAAAAATTTGGCTAAAATGACTCTTTTTATAAAAAATGCTGTAGTTTTTCATAAAATTCACCGATTTTAAAAATTCAAACGGATTTTGAAAGAGGAATAAGCAACCTTCAAGGGCATGTAAGCGATTTTTTCGTTTCTTAAAAAAAACATATTTCTTTGAACATCTGAAGTAGAGGAAATGACGAAAAACTGTCGGATGAGAAAAATCGCAAGAAATGGAAAGTAAAACAGATTCTGTCGATTATTATTTATTTGAAAGGTAGTCAAAAGTATATGGAAACAGTAAAATAAAAGGTTTTAATCAGTTGCTGTGCAAGAACAGCACATTCTATGCTCGTCACAAACTGCACGACGGCAGCGTTTACAATACGTTTTAACTTTTCTGTCGGCTGCACTTGGACAAAAGCTACAGCGTGCAAGTTTTTTTGTATTTGGGGGACTTCTTGGTGGTGAAAACGCCAAAACGAGTCATTTTCACAAAAAATCTGAAATATACTTACTGTGGTAAATGTCGAGCGTAAATGACTCACTGGGGTGTACGATACCCCAAACAATTTTCTTTTTCGGTCACAGCTGCTGCACGGATCTAACGCACTCGCTGAATCACAGAGGTCGATTGCCGGATGACTAAACTGAATTATGGTTAGGGTCTCGGTATGAAAACTAACCTTCCTAAGGCAGGGGCTCAATTTGAATTTCGCGTGGGGTCCCGTACACCCCAGTGAGTCTGTCTAGGGTTAAAAAAAAACAAAGTTGACCTTTAACTTTTTTAAACTCTTCCACTTATAAAAAAATGTATACACTCTGTAATGACCCCTTCGAAGTGATGCAACTTTTGTATATAACAGTTTTTCGTACAACTTATAATTTACAAGTTTTTCGAGGTGTGTAAGTTAGATGCTTCACCCTGTGCATATATATATATATATATATATATATATATATATATATATATATAGATTATATATATTATAACATATATAATCAATATTTATATAATAATAATTTATGATGCTTAGCTTCAGGTTTTGTTTTTTTTTATCATAAGAAATATCTATGTACGTTTGTGTATTTATTTTTTCATTTATTAAATAACCGAGAAGATGTCTAGCATGACAATGACTAAACTAGTTCACGTCGCGTCAGAAAAAAAAGTGTGGCAATGCACGTTTTAAAAGTGTGTTACCGTTGTGTTTAAAATGGATCTTATAAAATATGAATTCGTCCGCCCACTCTTGTATTGAATCCTCAATTCGGATTCATACCGAGAATGTACTGTCTTGCTTCGCGCGTATTTATACAGACACCGTGCGGAACAATCATTCAGCGACAACGAACAGTTGCCCAAAAGTCGATTCATCCGTGGGAAACATTACGGAAATGTTGCTCTCTTTGTTGAGGATCACCGCAGCATTTTACAGTTAGTAATCATTTGACGACATTTACATGCTTGCCAATTCCCGTACGTATAACAGGGTAAACAAGTAGAGATGGAATCAAGTTCAATATATATTTAATATAGAATATATTTAAAAATCCGAGTAAAATTCAATAATTAAATTTTATTTTCTATAGGATTCGAGTAATATTCATGAAAAATAATATTCCATACATTGTATTTGTGAAGTAATCGATCTTGATTAGTTAGTTTTGAATTTTAGAATAAATACCAGCAGAATTCGAAATGTACTTTATAAGTAGTTTCTATTGTAAATAATCGAATTTTTTACAAATAGTACTCGAACTCTAAGTACTCTAAGTACTCTAAGAATGAACATTAATTTAAAGAAAAATTAAGTCAAAGGACCCTCGAAATTAAAAATAAAATTGAAAAGGCTGTGAGAGTCAGATGCGGTTCACTGTGCGTAATATCAAATTAATTTAAAGAATATAACATATAAAGATTTTAAGTAACTTTTGTTCTATATTTTTATTTTTATTATATTTAATTTCAACGATTGATAAAAATATTTGTAATTATCAAAAAATAATATATTAAAATAATTATCGCTTTGTACAAATGTTTTGATTTGAAGGAACGTAAAATTTCTAGTAAAAGATTCGAACATTTGATCGAGTTCACACTTGGAAGTAATACTCTTGTTTTTCAAGATATTCATGGAGGGTTTGAGCTTGTTTCGTCCAGACTCAAGTGAAAGTATTGCTTTTATTTTTCGAAGTAATCATAGAGAGTTCCTCTAATAGCAATAATATCCTGTATATCTATAGATATACAGGATATACAGGATATACTAATCTCAAAAATACGTTCTTGTTGACAGTTCTTTGTTCCGGATAACGTCTGTTATATTCGCGCGCAGCAAGACGAGCGTTTTGTCCAAATTCACCATACATAAAATAACATATCACAATATTCTGCTGACGTGAAATCCATGTTGGAAGATAATAATCATTTTATTTTTACGTTATTTTGTTTTTGTTTTCTTTTTTGTTTTTAATACCATGTATTATAAAAAAATTCCAAATTATAAGAAAATATTTTAATAAAAGCACCAATGAGAATTTGATTAATACATCGTGTGCGTGAAACAGGATCTGTAATTCCTGACAAAAGAAGAGATGCAGTTATTGAACGTCGTATCCGCACAGTCCAAAATGAAGAAGCAATTTTACAAGCTGCAGAAGATGAACCTTCTACTAGTATACGCAAAATTAGTAGGGAATTAAATATCTCGAAATCTACAGTACAGCGTGTATTAAAAGAAAACAGATTTCATGCGTATCATTTTACAAAAGTACAAAATTTATTACCACAAGATTATGAACGCAGAATGAGATTTTGTACATGGTTACTAGAACAGGAAGAAATCAACGTGGCTTTGTACATAATATTTTATTTACGGATGAATCGTGTTTTACGCGTGAAGGCAGTTTTAATACTCATAATTCACATGTTTGGGCGAACGAAAATCCAAATTATTATAAATTGAGGAATTATCAGCGTCGATTTAGTATCAATTTATGGGCTGGTATACTAAATGATACACAATTGTGAGTTCTAATGTATTAATTACTTTAATTATTAGAAACACAATTTCCAATAATTACAAAAAATTTCAAAAATTTTACAAGTACGTACAATACTGATATTAAATTTCAGATTGGTCCTTTTGAAATGCCTGCAAGGCTAACTGGGAATATTTATACAAATTTTTTAAGAAATGATTTTATAAATTTGATAGAAGATATTCCATTAAACCAACGACAACAAATATTTTTTCAACACGATGGGGCACCACCACATATTTCTTTAAACGCACGCCGCATATTGGATGCAAATTTTCCAGCGAGATGGATAGGACGTGGAGGTCTTATAAATTGGCCGGCAAGGTCACCAGATTTAACGCCTTTAGATTATTTTTTATGGGGTACTTTAAAGGAATACACTTATCGAGAAGATATAAACGACCGTGAAGAACTTGAGGGCAAAATTATTGAAGCAGTTGCGACTATAACACCACAAATGATACGAGATGCAGGGCGGAATTTATTAAGACGTGCACAATTATGTATACAATGTGATGGTAGACATTTTGAACATCTTTTATAAATAAGTATAAAAATTTATTTTAATCTAAATGATAAATTCTGTATTGAATTGTAATTTAAATAATTTTTGTATTCTGTATTCTGTATTCTGTATTCTGTATTCTGTAATTTTGTAAAGTTACGGCCAGCTTATGTAATTTCTTATCTAGCAATAAGTTTATTTTAAATTATGAAATGTTAAATTAAAAATAAATAATTTTATTATTAATAAAATTTATTATTAATAATAATAAACTGAAATGTAATTCAATAGCAAGACAAGTAGAAACATATGTATTTCTTATTAAATAACTTTATTATTAATTAAAGTAAAATTATGTATTTTTATTTTATGTTCTGTTTATTAGCACTTATTAATAAACAAAAATGTAATTCATTAGTTTATATTTATCTGTACATTTTTACAACCAGAAACATCATCCATTTATGATAAAATACATATGACAGTTTTGACAGTTCGATACGTATCACATTTTACATAATTAATATTCATGTCTTTTACTCTGCTATTAATATTATTACATTTAATTAATAATTCCCATACATTACAATAAAGATAAGAAGCAATTACAACAACGCAGACAATACGTATGCAAAATTATATCAGTTTCGATCATGGAATTTATGCGCTTGAAAGCACCTTCACTACTGTGCAATGTGACATGAGCGCGTGACTGAGCTCGCGAATTTCAGACAACTTGATTGGCCAACTTTGAACACTTCTTACTTAAAAACTATTATAGCCTCGGCATTTTGGTATTAGGATTTTCGTCTCAAAATGATCTCAGGTATCTGCCATTAACAAGTGGCACGTCAGGTCTGGTACACCCTGTATTCGTAAAATATTATTACTTGAAGATATTACTTTAAAATAATTAATATTTTATGTCTTATAGCCGCCTATTAATTGATTAATATTTTACGTATTTCGAAGCCTATTTTTGATTGTACTGAGACGATCAACGACGATTCAGCGTCAACGCTGGATGTTGAATAAATTCAGCTTTATTTCTTGACGCCAGCGTCAAAGCGAAACCACGTGACCCTTTTTTTTTTGTTGACGGGGGAGAAATCACTGGATACCCCCTCCTCCGGGGAGAGGAGGGTGGTTATGCGGAAGTTGCACCCGCTAAAACTCCCCCGGGGGTCCCTACTGACGCTGTGTTGAGGAGGCCCCGGGACAAACAAGATCTCAACCTTGGGCCTCCCCGCGTCCTGCCCTTTCGGCAAACCCTAAGCTAAAAGCCAATCTGTGACGAGTGGACGACCCCACGTCCATTCGCCACCCCCCCTCCCAGGGTGCCACCGTAGTGGCTGCGGGCGGGTGGTAATCCCCGACCACCCGCCCGCCCCTGGGGCGGGGAGGGGAAGAGAGGTACCGCTGCCTAGGCATTGGCCCCCCTCCCCTCCCCGCGCCTTCTCATAGAAGGCAGGCGATGCCAGGACTCCAGGACAAGCCCCAGAGCCCCACCACCGCCCGTACCTCCGCGGCGCGGGAGGAGCGCTTGTGACAGGGACCCCGTAGGGACCCCACCCGAGCCCCCCGAATGCTTGCCACTTTTCCTCGCCCCCCGGCCCCACCACGGCTGCGATGATGGCCGAGGGGGAGAGGTCCTGTCCCACCGCCTCCCGGAGGGCACGGCGCAGCTCCTCCCGCGCCGGACAGTACTGCAGCGTGTGCTGCGCCGTGTCCGCCCCCTCCGGGCAGTGGTGGCACCCCGTGGTGCGCTCTTTGCCGATGCGGCACAGGTACTCACCAAAGCAACCATGCCCGGTGAGCACCTGCGCCGCCCGGAAACTTATTCCGCGTCCCCGGCGGCCCGCCCAGTCGCGCAGGACGGGCCGCACAGCCTCTCGGACCCTCTCTCCGCCGGGGACCCTGGGATCGTCCAGGTATTCTTCCCACCGGCGGAGGAGATCCTCCTTGTAGCCTCAGCGCGACCTTCGCTCGCTTGGGAAGTTTGGTGGTCCCTTGTGCCTCCTTCATGGCCTTCGTCCGCCGATATACCTCGGCCTGAGACTCAGCCAGCAGGACCATCGCTGGAATTCCCGCGAGGGTCGTTGCCGCCGTATGGGAAACGGTCCTATACGTGCGGGCGGCTCTGCTAGCGATTATTCGCTGCGTCGCGTGCAGCTCCCTCCTGAGGCGGCTGTTGGTCGCCGCCTCTGCCGCCCACACCGATGCTCCATAGAGGAGCATCGAGTGGACCGTTGCCACATACAGACGGCGCACATGCCCGCCAGGCCCCCCGATGTTCGGGAGCAGTCTGGTGAGGGCGTTTGCCGCTGCCCTCACCTTTGGCGTTGTGCGGGCGATGTGCTCGCTGAAGCTGCCACTTTCATTGAGCCACAGCCCGAGATATTTCAGGCTGGGCTCAATAGGGACGTGGATTCCCTCCACTGTGAGACCGAGCTCTCGTGGAGGCGCTTCCCGCAGAGCCCGCCCGGCCCCGGCAGACACCATATTGTACCCCCTGGCGGGTCGACCCAGTCCACCCGTCAGGATCCTACGCGGCCTGCCAGGGCCGCGCCGTAGCCGGTTAAAAAACCAGCAGGCCTGGGTCTTCTGCGGGGCCACCCTGAGGCCCAGTCTCCTAACAGAGCGCACCACGCAAGCCGCAGCTGCGTTGGCCAGCCCAAGTGTCTCCTGCTATCCCTCCCCGCTGACCACCATGTACACATCATCTGCGTACCCTATCAGATGGCAGCCAGCGGGAAGGGCGGTCCTCAGGATCGCGTCATACGCGATGATCCACAGAAGTGGGCCCAATACGGACCCCTGTGGAACACCGCATTCCATGAGCTTGACCCTGAGGACCCCATCCCGATCCACGTACAGTAAGCCTCTGTCTCGGAAGTAATCCTCGACCAGTTTGATCAGGTAGGGGGGGACGTCAAAGTGGACTAACGCCTCCTCCACCACTGGCCACGGGAGGGAGTTGAAGGTGTTTCGTATGTCAAAACCGACCCCCAAAGCCACTCCTCTCTCCCTTATAGAAATAATATTTTTTACTTATATATATTATATAAATATATATATATATATATATATATATATATATATATATATATATATGGGACAATCCACGTCACTTTTACCCCCCATCTGTCCAAAATTGGTATGGACGGATTTTAATAACTAAGGGCGGAAAATGTTCGTCTTGAAAAGAGCTTTCGAAAGGCGTGTGGCATATATGCGCAATTCAACATGGCGTCATAGTTATGGCTGCTTAAAGAGATAAATTCAAAATTTCAGATCCAACATGGGCAGATAATTTTACGTTCAGATTCGTAATCAGCGACCCCAAAATTCCCCAAATACTGAGTTTCACGTGAATTTAGTTACTTTTCACCGTTTTATCTGCCCATGTTGGATCTGAAATTTTCAGGATTCAAAATTTCAAAATGTACATTAGATTCCGTATCTCATAACCGTATTTTACGCGAACGACCGTATCTTGAGGATACGGAAAACATCGAGAATACTTGCAATAAATATTACGCTTCGCACGTGAAGAACACATGAACGCCGTAAACGCCGAACGTTCTCCCCGCAATTCTACGCGAAACGTAAACGATTTTCCCGCGGGGACGGGAACCGCACTAGATTATAGTATATTTAACCCGGAGCTTGAATCTATTTTACACGCAACTCGAATACATATTCCCCGCAACTCGAATATATTTTACACGCAATTCGAATATAGTTTACACGCAATCCAGATACGTATTCCACGCAACTCAAACATAACTCGAACATATTTTACACACAATCCGAATACGTAAACTCGAATATACTTTACACGCAATTCAAACTCGAATATACTTTACACGCAATTCAAACTCGAATATACTTTACACGCAATTCAGATACGCGGAAACGCCGAATATTACACGCGAGATGTACAAAAGACGCAAGAAACACACCTGCGATACTCCGGGTATAGGTGAGCCACGGTCAGTTACACGCACGTGAATTCACGCGGAGAGCACGTGCTACACGAAAAGCTACCGTCACACGCAAGGAGCACCGGACGTAACAATTAATGCACGAAATTTGACTGGCCACGTACACTGGAGTATCTACGAACTTTGACTGCTGAGCCGACCGGAGATAGACCCCTTTAACTATACACGAGGCGGTCGCGGGCGGAGTAATCAGACCCGAAATCCTGACAATCCCGAAGGATTCACGACAAGTACGCGACGAGCGATATCGTACACGAATTTCTAAATCCACGCGAAGATCCACCGGATCACGCGGGCTTCTCCCAAAACGATACAACCGTACACGACCTTCCGCCACGCGATATCCCGTTACCTGGTACTCGGGATTGCTGGTCGTTCACAATTTTTCGGCCGTCCTCAGTCCTTCAGTCCTCGCTGGACATCCTTCCTCTCTCACGATCGACCCAACAGTGATGATTGAGCGACGTCGATCCTCGGCTCCGATTTCGGCGGTGCGTCCCCATCCTGCTGGATGGTACCAACCTGCCGAAATCGGAGCAGTCCTGCCGCCCCATCCTGAAACTGAGAAACGCCAACAATACCCGCCTAATTTACCGCCCGATACGTAAGTCTACTCCACCACGGGGTCGGAGTTCGGGGTTATGCTAACGCTCATGTGACGGGCACACGAGGCCACGTCACAGTGGATAACATGTGGATATCTAATGGATATCCCTGGTGGCTATTTGAGAGATATATGGATATGTGGATGACACGTGGATATTTAATGGATATCCCTGGTGGCTATTTGAGAGATATGGATATGTGGATGACACGTGGATATTTAATGGATATCCCTGGTGACTATTTGAGAGATATGGATATTTTTACATTTAATAGATATTTATTAAATATCCACCAGATATGGACGTTATGTGGATTGTGACGTGACAAGTCGCGTCCACTTTCCGGACGGTCTCGGCCGAGGGGAATTCGGGGATGCTCCCTCGCGCGGAGCGGGGAAGGGTCCTAACATTAGATTAATTTTAGCATTTAAGTTCGTAGGAAAGATTGCCAGGGATGACCGGAGCACATTTGTAACGGCCATGAGCCGCAACGAGGGAAATTAAGAGGACAAGGAGACGGCTGGGAGACGTGGCTGTAGGCCGGGCCGCGTCCGTGCCTCCCCGTTAGCCACGGCGGGCGCCCATGGAGATTCGACCCCGAGGAAGAGCCCGTTCTCGTGGCCGTCACCACTCCCCAAGGGTTGCCGGCGACGTGGCCATGGCCCGGCCAGCCTGGCACACGTTGCACCGAGCTACGAGTCGCGGCCCGGACAGCCGGACTCGTTTGAAAAGGCCGCGCCGAGGTGGAGACGCGAGCAACGGCGTCGCAGCAGTGGAGGCGCCGAGGAGGAACACCAGCGCTAACAGCCAGGGACGGCGCTCGGATTGGCGAGCGCGTGCGTAACGCACCGAGTGCGCAGACGCGGGGAGCCGGCGCGAGCCCGACACGCCATCGTCCGGGCACTGTCGTGCCAGCCGTTGAGAGGAACGCATCGCCAGCCTCGAGGCGGACCATCCGGACGTCGAGAGAGCATCGACTTATTGTAAGGTTACCATCCTGGCGTCTTCGCGATAAATCGGACGTTCTGCTCGAGGCGCCGGCCCCGGATGTGTGAAGAGTTATCGGTCGTGTGTCGTTACCGCCTTTAGAGTTCTTAGTGAGAGGATCGTATCGGAATCCTCGCCGGGGCCTCGCCGACAGCAGAACTTCCAGTAGGTAGATACCGAAGGGGGCCCTCCCCGGGAATTCCGCCGCGGCCGACAGTCATACGCGTTCGTTTCGTTAGTGTGTCGTCTCGTGTGTTGTACGCGATCGGGCGGCGCGTGACGACGGAAATCGCGCCGGGAAGATCGCGGTAATAGTCGTGTTAAGCGGGTGTCGAGTGGTCATGTATTTTGAAGGGCACTCGACCCCGTTATTGTGACGCTGCGCACTCGGGCTGCGGAGACCGTTAATTGGTATTAGCAGCGATCGCCGGGATCGGCGTGGCACCGCGGAATCGCCGGACTTCGTGCGAGACGGGATTCGCGTGGCTGACCGCGGGATCGTCTGCGATACGTGTCTAATTTCGTGTTTCGTGTTGCGGGATCGTAAACGCTCTAGTGCCACCAGCGAAAGTCACATAGGTTTTGTGTACGTGGCATGCGGCCGCGTCGTATATGTCGTGTTATAGCGTACTTAATTGTGTCGCGTTGTAGAGTATTCGTCCGTGCGGAATCGTCGAGTCAAACTCGCGATGAAAATTCGTTAATTGCGTCAGTACCTTTGAGGTACGATCTATCGCGGTAATCTGATCAGCCGGCATATCAACCGCGTCGGCTTCTTTGAGTTATGTTATTGCGGGTGATTTGCGTTAGCTTCTAAGTATTCGCGTTAAAATCTTGCGCTTTCTAAGTAGTCGCGTTCGTCAGGTATTTATGTTGGTCGTCCGTCAATATTCGCGTTCGTCGTCTTGCGGTAGTCTCTAAGTATTCACGTCCGTTACCTCGTCTTAGTTAAGTATTGCACTACCGTAAAGACTCCGGTTGATTTCGCATATCTCTTCTATCTCTGTTTACACCCTCTACTATATCCTTTTTGTTTTCTTTTCTTTCAAATATATTATTTCTATTTTATTTCTGTGTGTGCTCTAATTGCGTACCGCCCCGCTCCAAATTCCCGCCGGCCAAAAGCCCCGCCCTGAGTCTTCGTGCAAATTCGCGAATAAATTAATTGTAGTATCGTGTCCGGTGGCGTGCATAGTCGCGCCTGGTGCCCAGATTAAGTGAGAGTTGTTACCTCGGTAAGTTAATCCACGATAGCCCTCCTCCGGATAGCGAGACCGGAGGAAAAAGCGTCGCAGGATATGTGGATATCCATTGGATATCTATTAAATATTATCTTCTGTGTGGGTGTCCACACTTTACGCTTCTTTCGTTTACTAGAAAACTAATAAAGATATTTGGCTAAAATTTTAACGGTATAACCTTTCAATCTTGCTATAAAAAAAAACATAATTAGAATCGTTGATCTTTTAACATTTTAAAGAGGCGAATTTTTTAAGTGGACAAGTCAAGCGTAGACAGATAGCCCCATATGCTATCTGTCCACATTCGAGGGGCTATCTGTCCACATAATAAAAAACACATTATTTATATTAATTTTTATACTTATTTATAATATTATTTATTATTAATATATATTATTATTAATATATAATATTGAAAAAACTGCCTAGTCGTTGGAGTCAGAGAAGTAATAGGCACTTTGTGCAGATTTTTTGACAAGTTTCTTGCGTAGAGCTGACTTTTCTTTATATACGGTGGCATCAAACTGATTTTGAGTCCGTTGCAAAATCAATGTGATGAGTTTCTTTTGTCCCCTCAATTCTTTAATCTTTTTTTTATTTGGGGCCTTTACTTTATCCTCGGCAGCGTTTGAAATAGAAAATACTCAATAATTTAAGACAAACTCATATATTTAACTTGACGTGTATTTTTTAAATAAAAATTTGGTAACGATTCTTGAATCGCAGGATCAAGTAGTTGCTCGTAGGTCACTTTTTTACAATAGCGAGTGAGAACCCGAACATTTATTCCAAAGTCTAACACTTGTCGTGCCGTAAACGGGAAGTGTTCCGGCACAGGGTTCTGGGATACTGGGTCGGAGAATAAGTCGTCACGATGTGTACAACAATTGAGCCAAATATATTTCCCTTTGATATTTTACAACAGTTCTTCTTTATTCTAATTCCGATACTCGCGAACTCTTTTATAGTTTAGACGCACGTTATGGTTTCGTTGTTAACTGACGACTGCCCGCCGCTCGTCGGGAAGGCGGGCGCTTTATTCGCTCGGTATTGCTGACTTAGTTGTCAGCGTTTTTGATACCTCGATCAGAAATCTAACGGACAGGTGATGTCCGGGATGACCCGAAACTAGTGCAGTTCCTCGCGTCAGCGGTCTTCGTCGCTAGGGTCGGATTTCGTATCGGAAGCACTTGGTGTTGCCCAGTGCATTAATAATTCTTAACTACGTTGTGCGCTCACAACACACTGTTTTTACGAAAAGATTCTCGCTCAATTTTTATTCTTTTAATCGCTCTAAATATAATTTTATTGGATACCTTATTCGTTTTAAGGAAAGTCTTCCTTTTGTAGTTACGCCTCATTACCCATACAGCAAAATATATCACCAAGATATCTAGAAGATATTTGAATGATGTAATATCTGATTGCACAAGATATCATGAGAATATCTCAGAGACATCCAAGATAAAAAGCCATAATAATTTTATCTCAGATATGATATCTGATTCTGCATATATGTCAGATATCTATGCCTCATTTAGAAGCAGATATGTTACATACAACCCAAACAGTAAGAAGAAAAGAAGAATTCTTTTTAAATTCTCGATTTATGAAATTAATTCTTTCTCCGTATTTATTTTCTGTTCTAAAATGATTCTTAACCCTCAGTTATCTTACGTTTTTACACCCCGATATTACCTCACCAGGGTCTGAGAGACCCTAGCGTCTTCTCCAGCTTGTATCTTTAAGACAGATGTATCAATTTGACGTCTTTTTTTTTTAATCGATACATCTTTTAAAGATCTACAAGACTGTGCAGGTTAGATTATTCCAAATTAAAAAATGTAAATGTTATTTAAAGAAAAAGAAAACGTGTTTTTTTGAAGAAGCGAAAAAATTTGCTTTTTTTCAAATTGACGTAGTACTGACTAAAAAAAGATACAAGGGCTTTTTAATACATGATTCGAAAGGTCAAGAGTTGTACTTTAAGAAGAAATTAGCGTCATAACGATTGGTTCCAAAAAGTATATTTTTTTTGCAAAGTTTCATGATTTTTGAAGAAAATCGATCAAATATTATTGTCTCTAAAAAATGGATTATTATTTAAAATCGTAAAACTTGCGACCTTTGGAATGAAATAAAAACATGTAGAAGAATAACAAAATATTTTTCAAAAAGTTTCATATGACTAATACAAAATGGCGGCTATGGAGAGGTAAAAATTCATGTTTTTTGTATAAAATCGGTAAAAATGTTGAATAAATGCAATAAAAATGCATAAAAATACTTTATTTATTAAAAATAGAGCACACAGAAAAATTAAATACTATTTGATTCTATAAACCAATAAAATCCAATATTTTACTTTTTAAAACAAGACGTATGAGTCAGCCTGACTGGCAGTAATTTATTGATATAACGACGTTTCAACCCTTACTTTGGGTCCTTATCAAGTTAATTTAACAATGATAGATCATTGTGCGTCAAAATTACAGAAATATTTGAGTCATAGTTAAAAATTGTATAACGGGCGGTGAACAGAAATAGAGCAAGAATATAAACTTGGTTGAGAGACATGACCATCTCGTGTAAAGCCCGAGAAACGAATAATTTTACTTTTTATACAACACAGAATATTTTTTCTATCGTTATATTGCATAAATACACTGTTTTTATAAGATTTACTTACATACTTTGTATTTTGACAGTAAATCGTTTTTGTCACGATATTACCTCACCAGGGTCTGAGTGACTCTATCGTCCCACTTCTCGCTGTCTGCTGTGGCTGCTTCGACCGAACTGACTCTCGGCCTCTCGCACGTCACCAGGCTAGTGCTAGACCCTTCAAACTCCCCCCCCCCCCCCCGGGTCCGGAGTCCCCACCACTACGCGTTCAAAAAGGGCGCGAGTTTTAAGCACGTCTAGGGTCACTTAGGCCCTGGTGAGGTAACTGAGGGTTAAGAGTTCATAAGAAATTCATTTTTATGTCATCAATTCTGAGTCCTTCTTCAAATATAAAAGAAGTTCTTTTCATAAGAACTATTCGCAATAAATTCAAAATTATGCTTCGATACTATTCCAATATTTTGCATTTTGCCATCTCTGCACTGTATGACATCTCGGAGGTATCACAAAAAATATTAGAGCCAAGTATCTCACAGGCTCGCCTTTTATCCTAGTGAGTAAGGATTTTTGTTTACGAGAAGGTACTGGCGCATGTAGCCGCGTCGTGGCAGCGCATATTACTAGCGCTCGCCCGAGTAAAAATTTTCTAACAAGTAACACTACCCAAGTGTAAATCGCCGATTTGGATAATTTTTTAATATGTTTTAGTAGACGTAAAAATAAGACATACGTATTTTTTTATCGGCGGAAAACCATATTTAGGGTGTAAAACACCCCTTTGAATTTATGGGTATCGATTTAATTGTTTTGTATATAAGGATTCAGTATTTTCGGCCCGAACCAAATAAAATAGTTGCATTATCAAGAGATATGAAAAATGAAAAATTTTCGACTCAGTTCGATCATTTTTAGGGGGTAAACCACCCCCTGTATTTGAAACAAAAATTTAAAAAATGCCCAGATAATTGCAAATTTTATTCAAAAATTTTGAAAAAAATATATGTTACACTCGCATCCAAAACAAAAGTGAGACTGTTTGAGGATTTAAGGGTGACCACCCTTTTATCGAATTTCTTACGTAACATTTAAAGGACCCCGGGCCCAGCCATAGGGAAAATGGATCCCGGTCAAATTGGTTGAAACTGTAGTATGTTGTACTTCATAATCTCCTGATCAAAAGTGTTAATGGGCACGAAGTCCGAAACCATCTACTTTTTGAGTTATCAGACGTTGAACATGGTAAAAATGAGGATATGGGGATATTTTATTTTAGAGTATCCACGGCAATAATTCTTTCGGGTCGCATTTTTATGTGTGTCACGCATGTGTGTGCGCGCGCGCGTGCGCGTGTGCGTGTGAGGATAGGTGCACTTGGACACGGTACATTGGGACACCGTTCATTTGGACACGGTCATTTGGACATCATCAATTGGACACCGTTTATTTGGACACGGTTCATTTGGACACCGTTCATTTGGACACGGTGCATTTGGACACCGTTCATTTGGACACGGTGCATTTGGACACCGTTCATTTGGACATGATCATTTGGACACGATCAATTAGACACCGTTTATTTGGACACGGTTCATTTGGACACCGTTCATTTGGACACGGTGCATATGAACACCGTAAAAAATACGGCCTGTGCAGTTGGACACCGTAAAAAATGCGGCCTGTGCAGTTGGACACCAAAATGCGCTATCTGTGCAGATGGACACGAAAATGCGCGACTTGTGTAGTTGGATACCGAAACGCGCGCCTTGAGGGGGGGGGTGCGGGGGGGGGGGGGGCAAAGCCCCCCCGCTCATGCTTACAGCGAGGTACATTTCCTACCCGGGCACGCCGAAGGCGTGTCCTAGGGGGGTGCGGGGGGGGGGCGAAGCCCCCCTGCCCACGCGTCAACCCCACCCACACCGCCATGTGCACGGGGGGCTGCGGGAGGGCAGAGCTTCCCCCCGCCCACACTCCCAGGTTCACTCACACTGACCATGGGGGGGGGGGGGGTGCAGGGGGGGCGAAGCCCCCCCGCCCACGCATGTACTTTGATGTATTATATAAGATATATTGACGAGTAGGGATGCAATAATATTAACATAATTTATGAATAATTTGTCTATTATTTTCGTGTCCAACTGCACAGGCCGCATTTTTTACGGTGTCCAACTGCACAGGTCGTATTTTTTACGATGTCCAAATGCACCGTGTCCAAATGAACGGTGTCCAAATGAACCGTGTCCAAATAAACGGTGTCTAATTGATCGTGTCCAAATGACCGTGTCCAAATGAACGGTGTCCAAATGTACCGTGTCCAAGTGCAGGCCACTCTGCGTGTGCGTGGGTATGTGTGTGTGGGTATGTCTGTATGAGCGTGTGCGTATGCGTGTGCGTGTGTATGTGTGTGTGTGGGGATACGTCTGTGTATGTGCGTGTGTGTGTGGAGGGGGGAGGTATGCCTGTGTATGTGCATGTGATTGTAGGTATGTGTATATTCTTATAATCAGTGCACCGTCGGCATTAGCATCACCCAATGTACACCGCGTGGAGGTTGCGCGATCGGATATTGTACATCTTTTGTACATCATCCCTGAAAAGGACTGGTTAATGTGTAGTCAATGTATGTGATTAGGGTCGCTCGTTGATGTTACGTGGCTGCGATCCGTTCGCTGAATCACGAATTATTATTACATAATTACAAAAGTAATTAGAAGGAGACAAACATATGACTTTCAAGCTCTTTCGCTGTTTCGGCCGTTTCGGGCAAGAATTGGCGTCGTTGGCGATACGCTACGACGGTAGAGTAAAGTATGCGCGTAATATTTTGTCATTTGCGGCCGATGAGTTTGAGTCCCCGCAGTGTCAAACTTTGTTTAAAAATCACTAATATATTACAATTTAATTACTTTTGTATTTATGTAATAATAATTCGTGATTCAGCGAACGGATCGCAGCCACGTAACATCAACGAGCGACCCTAATCACATACATTGACTACACATTAACCAGTCCTTTTCAGGGATGATGTACAAAAGATGTACAATATCCGATCGCGCAACCTCCACGCGGTGTACATTGGGTGATGCTAATGCCGACGGTGCACTGATTATAAGAATATACACATACCTACAATCACATGCACATACACAGGCATACCTTCCCCCCTCCACACACACACGCACATACACACGCACACGCATACGCACACGCTCATACAGACATACCCACACACACATACCCACGCACACGCAGAGTGGCCTTCACTTGGACACGGTACATTTGGACACCGTTCATTTGGACACGGTCATTTGGACACGATCAATTAGACACCGTTTATTTGGACACGGTTCATTTGGACACCGTTCATTTGGACACGGTGCATTTGGACATCGTAAAAAATACGACCTGTGCAGTTGGACACCGTCAAAAATGCGGCCTGTGCAGTTGGACACGAAAATAATAGACAAATTATTCATAAATTATGTTAATATTATTGCATCTCTACTCGTCAATATATCTTATATAATACATCAAAGTACATGCGTGGGCGGGGGGCTTCGCCCCCCCTGCACCCCCCCCCCCATGGTCAGTGTGAGTGAACCTGGGAGTGTGGGCGGGGGGAAGCTCTGCCCTCCCGCAGCCCCCCGTGCACATGGCGGTGTGGGTGGGGTTGACGTGTGGGCAGGGGGGCTTCGCCCCCCCCCCGCACCCCCCCTAGGACACGCCTTCGGCGTGCCCGGGTAGGAAATGTACCTCGCTGTAAGCATGAGCGGGGGGGCTTTGCCCCCCCCGCACCCCCTCCCATGCACGCGCGTTTCGGTATCCAACTACACAAGTTGCGCATTTTCGTGTCCATCTGCACAGATAGCGCATTTTGGTGTCCAACTGCACAGGCCGCATTTTTTACGGTGTCCATATGCACCGTGTCCAAATGAACGGTGTCCAAATGAACCGTGTCCAAATAAACGGTGTCTAATTGATCGTGTCCAAATGATCATGTCCAAATGAACGGTGTCCAAATGCACCGTGTCCAAATGAACGGTGTCCAAATGCACCGTGTCCAAATGAACGGTATCCAAATGAACCGTGTCCAAATAAACGGTGTTCAATTGATGGTGTCCAAATGACCGTGTCCAAATGAACGGTGTCCAAATGTACCGTGTCCAAGTGCACCTATCCTCACACGCACACGCGCACGCGCGCGCGCACACACATGCGTGACACACATAAAAATGCGACCCGAAAGAATTATTGCCGTGGATACTCTAAAATAAAATATCCCCATATCCTCATTTTTACCATGTTCAACGTCTGATAACTCAAAAAGTAGATGGTTTTGGACTTCGTGCCCATTAACACTTTTGATCAGGAGATTATGAAGTAC
The DNA here is from genome assembly GCA_035220575.1 of Temnothorax rugatulus. Classification (NCBI taxonomy): domain Eukaryota; kingdom Metazoa; phylum Arthropoda; class Insecta; order Hymenoptera; family Formicidae; genus Temnothorax; species Temnothorax rugatulus. The sequence goes on along the minus strand of JASTWL010000683.1, from coordinate 32,441 downwards.
AACATACTACAGTTTCAACCAATTTGACCGGGATCCATTTTCCCTATGGCTGGGCCCGGGGTCCTTTAAATGTTACGTAAGAAATTCGATAAAAGGGTGGTCACCCTTAAATCCTCAAACAGTCTCACTTTTGTTTTGGATGCGAGTGTAACATATATTTTTTTCAAAATTTTTGAATGAAATTTGCAATTATCTGGGCATTTTTTAAATTTTTGTTTCAAATACAGGGGGTGGTTTACCCCCTAAAAATGATCGAACTGAGTCGAAAATTTTTCATTTTTCATATCTCTTGATCTCCCCCGATGGGTTCCTACCTTGCCGAAGCCTTGGGGCGGGTGTTCGTGGTTCGCGGGACGCGGGGGACGACGGGACCGCTCGGCGGACCCGGTGTTCTCGGGGGCTGCGGGTGGCCGCCCTGGGGCGGGTGGGGGGCTTAAGGGCGCGCACGGGGATCACCCGCTCAGGGGTGTAGCCGGGCGCGCCCGACCAAAAGGAACCCCCCAAGCCAAGGTGTGAACAACCGTGCTGATGGCTGCGTGGCGCAGGGGGCGCTGCGTCACTAACGGTGCCTCTCGGAAACCGGGCGTCCTCCGGGAGTAACCCCTTCGGGGGCAGCCAAGCCCCGGGCATTCGCGGCTCTGCCCGGGTGAGATCGCGCGACCGCGGTACTCGTGGGAACAAAAATGAAAAAACAGCAATTAAATTCAGAGTATGAGGAGGTCCTCCAGGGCGTGGCCACCTTAGTAGGTGGCGAACGACCTGAGGAAACTAGACCGGGCAGCTTGGGGAAGGAGCCGAATGAGGCCCAACCACAAGCTGGTAAAAGCCGGAAAAAATTTAGTGGAGCGGCACGTCGCCGCTACAAAAAACAGAAGCAGATGGAGGGGAGCAGCGGCGCTGAAAAGCCCGCTCCAGAACCGAACTCTGCTTCTGCAGCAGCGCTGGAGACGGGGGAGCGAGCTTCCGCTGGGACGGGCAAACGTCCCAGATCGGAACAGAGCACACCCAGTCCCAGCATTGCACAGCTGGGCAAAAGGCCTAAGATCGCTCCAGATCAGAGGACTCTTGCCCAGATAACATCCGGCCTAGTGAGGGTGGCCATGGTTCCCATGGAGTATCCCGAACGAAAGCTGGACGAACAAGAGGTTGCTCTCTTGAAGGAAAAGGTGAGGGGAAGTATCCTGAGCATTGCGAGGGGTACTAAAGCTCCCACCTTCAAGGGCACCTCAGATAGGGACGGTGCAGTCATTTTTAACTGCACCGATGTAGAAACCGAAGGGTGGCTTCGAAGCCTAACTTCGGTAATAGATCTTAACGGGGTCCGGCTGCGTGCAATGCGGCTCGATGAGCTGCCTAGGCGGCATCGAGTGGTAGTGCATGTAGAGGACCCTAAGATGCCTGTCAAGGAAGCGATAGAGCTACTTGACAGACAAAATGAGGGTCTCCAAGCCGCGGACTGGGTGGTCGCGAGGGGTAGCGAAAGTAGGGATGCTACGAGCACCCACTTCGCTGCCCTTATTGGGGAGGGAGCGTTGAGTGCTCTTAAAGCGCTCAACTTTAAACCCTTCTGTGGACTCAGCCAGGCGACAGTTAGGTTGCTTGGGGGGGACCGCAGGGGGGAGTTAGGAAGGAAGGAGGATAGATCGGAGACTGCCTAATCAATGGCAGGCTCCAATATCCCCTTCACTCAAATCAACTTGCATCACAGCAAAAGCGCCTCGGCGGTTCTAGCCAGGTGCGCAGCTGTGATGCACACAAAGCATTTATTCCTCATCCAAGAGCCGTGGCTCGTCAAGGGACACATTAAGGGCCTTGGAGGTTGTGGTAAATTGTTCAAAGCAGACAACGCAGAAAGACCAAGAGCCTGTATTGTGGCGAAAGGTCTGGATGCCTGTCTATTACCACAATTCAGCGACGGCGATTTAGTAGCTGTAAGGCTGAAACTCAATACAGACGATGGAGGGGTCAGGGACCTGATAGTAGGGTCTGTTTACATGCCCTCCGACTCGGAGGAACTACCCCCCCAAAGAAACATGATAGAGCTAGTAACTTATGCGAAGGAAAGGGGAATAGAGCTCCTCTTGGGCTGTGATGCGAACTCGCACCACTTGGTGTGGGGAAGCTCCGACATAAACCCAAGAGGGGAGAGCCTACTTAACTTCATCATGAGCACTAACTTGCAAATCCTAAATAGAGGAACAGAACCCACTTTCCTGGATTCTAGAAGACAGGAAGTGATAGACATTACGTTGTGCACGAGGGGTGTGGTGGATCTGGTGGCGGGATGGAGGGTCTCAAATGAACATTCAGGGTCCGACCACAGACAGATCCGCTTCGACCTTGTGAACTTACAGAAAGATGAACAGTGGGGGAGAAACCCCAGGAAAACAAACTGGGAGGGCTTTAGAGCCGACTTAGACAGTCGGCTAAAAAATGCGCCGACCAGATTCCATACAAAGGAGGACCTGGAGATCGCAGCGAGCTTCGTAAGCGATGCTATCAGGGAGTCCTTTGAACTAAATTGCCCATTGAGGCCAAGAAATGCCTCGGCCGGTGCCTCATGGTGGAATGCAAAGCTATCGAGGCTCAGGGCCGGGGTAAGAAGGCTCTTCAATAGGGCTAAAAATGTAAATACGTTGGAAGCCTGGGAAAAGCATAAGGCTGCCCAGCGAGACTACAAAAAGGCGATAGTCAACGCCAAAAGAACGGGGTGGAGGAACTACTGCGAGGGGATTGAGAGTGCTCCAGAAGCATCCAGACTCTGCAAGATCCTCTGCAAAGAGAGTGACCCACAGTGGAGCTGTCTCAAGCTCCCTAATGGAGAATTCACAGAAACAACTGAGGAGACTTTGAATCATCTCATGGAGGTTCACTTCCCGGGATTTCAAAAGTCCTCTTCAGCCACGGAGAAACAACGACAACCTAGGGCTGTTTATAAGCCCAGGGCCTGGGCGTTGGCGGCAAAGGTGGTTTATCCACAAGCGGTGGAGTGGGCGGTTCGCTCCTTTGAGCCCTACAAGGCTCCGGGACCGGACGGCGTACTCCCTCTGCTCCTACAGGAGGGACTCGAAGAGCTGGTAGGCCCATTGACTAAAATCTTTAGGGCAAGCATAGCTCTGAGACATGTCCCGCAAGCATGGAGAGCCACTAGAGTGGTCTTCATACCTAAGCCTGGCAGAAATGGACACATTAAAGCCAAGGATTATAGACCCATCAGTTTGACCTCTTTTCTATTAAAGACCTTGGAGAGGCTAATTGATAGGTTTCTTAAGGATGGACCATTAGCGGACCACCCTCTAGCCAGTGCTCAGTATGCCTACAGGGAGGGTAGGTCTACGGAAACTGCCCTACACCACCTGATAGGCAAGATAGAGACGCAGCTGGAGGCGAAAGGATACGCTATTGGAACCTTCTTGGACATCGTAGGGGCGTTTGATAGCACCTCGAACAAGGCCATTAAGGAAGCAATGATTGCACATGGGGTCCCGGAACCGCTAGTAGATTGGGTGGAGGATATGCTGGCGGGGAGGAACCTAACAGTCACGCAAAGTAATATTAGTATCACTGGTAAACCAAGCAAGGGGTGCCCGCAGGGTGGGGTTCTGTCCCCTCTGTTGTGGTGCCTAGTAGTCAATGATCTTCTGGTGAAACTACAAAAGAAGGGGTTCCTGACCTGTGGCTATGCGGATGACGTAGCTATAGTGATCACAGGATCCTTCTTAGATACCCTAAGGGATCGCATGAAGGATGCCTTAAAGATCGTCCAAAAATGGTGTGAGGCCAAGGGATTGATGGTTAATCCATCAAAGACCAATATAATGGTCTTCACTAGGAAATACAAACCAGAACCCATTGAGCCTCTTAAGCTCTGGGGGAAGATAATCCCCTTTACAACCTCAGTTAAATACTTGGGACTACATATAGATACCAAACTTAACTGGAAAGTACACCTTGCAGAGAGCAGGAAAAAATTCTACACATGCATGTGGATGTGTAGAAGAGCCATGGGAAAGTCTTGGGGCATCAAAGCTCCCATAGCACTATGGTTGTACAAAGCGGTACTGTTACCGAGACTACTTTATGCATCTGTGATCTGGTGGCCCAGAACAGAGAAAGTGGAAGCAAAGAACCTTCTGAAAAGCCTACAAGGTAGCTACCTAAGGGCTGCAGTAGGGGCTATGAGGACTACCCCCACAGAGGCGCTAGAAATTGCACTCTGTGTGCCTCCACTGGACCTGGCCGTGGTAAACTCAGCAAGGAACACAGCATACAGACTAAGGTGTCGGGGAGAATGGAGAAATACAGGGACACACAAGGCTCGACCTGTTCCAGAAACACCCTTTCACTTCAAAACAAGATAGAATTCCTAAAAAATACCAGTTGGTAAAGCATTTCAAAACACGAATACCAACTAGAAAAGACTGGTCTGACCTGAAGGGAGTCGGGGATCCCAATGTGGACCTATGGTTCACTGATGGGTCAGGCATTAATGATTGCTTCGGGGCAGGATTCTACGGGCCGAAGGAGAACCACAGGGAGAGTATTCCTGTGGGAAGCCACTCAACTGTTTTTACAGCTGAGATACTGGCTATCCTAAAGTGCACGGAATATCTGCTAAACAAAGATACGAAGGGAAAGAAGATAAACATCTGCTCGGATAGTAGAGCAGCCATACAAGCGCTGGCAAAAACAACTACCGAATCAGCATTGGTTTGGGATTGCATGCTAGCATTAGAAAGACTATGCGGACCTAACAAAGTCACGTTAGTATGGGTGCCTGGGCATCAAGGAATACCCGGGAACGAAACCGCAGACATGCTGGCCAAGAAGGGAGCTAATGAAGCACCAATTGGCCAGGTGACGGGAATACCCTTTGCAGTAGGCAAAGAAATCATCAAAGGTCGCCTGAAAAGGGAACACCTGGCCAGGTGGGAGAAGTTAAAAACCTGCCGCCAGGCCAGGACTTTGATGAAAGACAGCAGACCAAGTAGGGCTAAAGAACTACTGGCGCTGAGCAAACAGAAACTGAGAATGGCGTTGGGACTGCTCACTGGCCACTCCGCCTTACTCAGAGCCCATTTATTCAATCTCGGACTCGCGGAACGAAAAGAGTGCCGCCTATGTGGGGACGAGATAGAAGACAATGTACATATAATATGCCAATGCCCGGCATTTATATGCAAAAGATACAAAACTTGGGGGCGTATGTACCTAACCCCCCAGGATCTAGAAAATGCTAGGGTTACAGATCTGATAAACCTGGTACAAGGTTCGGGACTGTATTATGAGACCTAGCAAAAAACGAGTGGGGAGGCACAAAGGATCAGCTAGATCTAGTGGCCGACAGGGACCCTGGTGGTACCTCCCACTGCTACTACTACTACTACTACATATCTCTTGATAATGCAACTATTTTATTTGGTTCGGGCCGAAGATACTGAATCCTTATATACAAAACAATTAAATCGATACCCATAAATTCAAAGGGGTGTTTCACACCCTAAATATGGTTTTCCGCCGATAAAAAAAATACGTATGTCTTATTTTTACATCTACTAAAACATATTAAAAAATTATCCAAATCGGCGATTTACACTTGGGTAGTGTTACTTGTCAGAGGGTAGGTGGGGGGCAGGGCTCTTGTGAGTCCCAACCCCCACCCTCCGCGGGCCGAGGGGAGCGCCCGCGGTGGACAGCCCTTGGGCCGCCCACCCGAGCCCCCCCCCCCGGCCCGCATCCTCCACCGACCCTGTCGGCGTCCTGCGATAGCGCGGCGGCGAGGGGACGAGCGCCCCGCTCGGGGGAAGCCTGGCCCCGCGCCACCGCCCGCATTTCCCCTGTGCTTTGCTTGTGGCGCCCCCCCTCCTCCCGAGCCACGGGAGGGGTGGAGGGGGGCCGACCCGGTGTCATGGACTTCCCGCGTCGTTGCCTTCCCCCTCCCTAACCAGGGTTGTTTGAGGCGCGTCCCTCCCCCCGGAACTACGGGAGGAAGGGAGCCGGCGCGGTGTGATGGTCTTCCCGCGCCGTTGTCTCCCATCTATCTGTTGTGACCTCTTGGGCGTCTTCTTCCGCCGTTTCGGGGAAATGGGGGGGGGGGAGTCCTCTCCCTCTCCCTCTCCCTCTCGTCCGCCTCCTTCTGCGACATAACTTTGCCGCAGAAGGAGGCGAACGCTTTCCACTTGTTCTCTCCCCCCGGCCCCAACGTAGCTTCGATGATGGCCGCGGGGGAGAGATCCTGCCCCACCTTCGCTCGAAGGGCACAGCGTAACTCCTCCCATGCTGGGCAGAACTCTAACGTATGTTGCGCTGTGTCCGCCCCCTCCGGGCAATGGTTGCACCTCGTGGTGCGCTCCCTTCCAATTCGACACAGGTACTCACCGAAACACCCGTGTCCGGTGAGCACCTGTGCCACATGGAAGTTTAATCCGCGTCCCTTTCGACCCACCTAATCCTGTAGGGCGGATCGAATGACCTCTCGTACCACCTCTTCGTGTTGCAGCTGGGGATCATCTAAATATTCTTCCCAGCTGCGGAGGAGGGTCTCTTTGGCCTGCAGCCTCAGCGCGGCCCTTACGCGTGGGATCAGGGTTTCCATCCCCGTTTCCTCCTTAATCTCCCGGTCCCGACGGTAGATTTCCGCCTGTGACCGGGCAAGTAGGGTGATCGAAGGAATCCCAGCGAGGACCGTCGCCGCCGAGTGCGAGACGGTCCGATAGGTGCGGGCGGCTCTTCCCGCAATGAGGCGTTGTATTGCCTTTAATTCCTTGTGGAGGCGGCTCTTACAGTTCGCCGCCTCCTCCGCCCACACCGGTGCTCCATACAGCAGTATGGAGTGGACCGTCGCCGCGTACAGGCGGCGCACATGCCCGCTCGCCGCCCCCCCCCCCCCCTATGTTGGGCAACAGCCTCGCGAGGTTGTTCGCCACTGCCCTTGCCTTGGGGGCCGTGCGGGCGATGTGCTCGCTGAAGCTGCCATCTTCCGTAAGCAACAGCCCCAGATACTTGAGGCTGCGGCTTATAGGGACGCGGATTCCCTCTATCATGAAGCTGGACTCCTTTGGGGGCGGCTCCGTCAGCGACCTGTCAACCAGGTCGCCTGAGTCTTCTGCGGGGCCATCCCGAGTCCAAGCCTCTTTACGGAGCGCACCACGCTCGCCGAAGCGACGTTGGCCAGCCCCAGTGCTTCCTGCCAGCTCTCCCCGCCAACCACCAGGTATATATCATCTGCGTAACCTGTCAGATGACAGTTGACGGGGAGAGCGGTCCTCACGATCGCGTCGTACGCGATGATCCACAGCAATGGGCCCAATACGGACCCCTGTGGAACACCGCGCTCCGCAAGTCTGATCCTGAGCACCCCGTCCCGGTCCACGTACATCAGGCCTCTGTCCCGGAAGTAATTCTGTACTATCCGGATTAGAAAGTGAGGGACATCAAAATACTCGAGTGCCCTCCTTATCACCGGCCAGGGGAAGGAATTAAACGCATTGCGGACGTCAAAACTGACGCCCAGCGCCGTCCATCCCTCCCTCGCCTCCGTGCGGGAAATGGCGCTGAGAATTGCGTCATCTTCCCGCACGGAAGCCATATTGGTCGTTGTGGAGATTTCGACCACCCTCCCGGAATAGATGCCGGACGAGGCGTTCCGCGATGATTCGTTCCAGAATCTTTCCCGCCTCGTCCAGCAGGCATATTGGCCTGTACGCGGACGAGTCGTCCGGTGACTTTTCGGCCTTTGGCAGGAGCACTAGGCTGGCCTGCTTCCAAATCCTGGGGAACTGACCGGTCTTGAAGCAGCCGGTAAAGACTCGGCGCATTCGACCGGCCAGTCCCCCAGCGGCCAAGGTCCATGTCCTCCCTGGAATTCCGTCAGGGCCAGGGGCTTTGCCTCTCCTGACCCTGCGGAGAGCCCTCGCCAGTTCTTCCTCCGTGACCCCCATTTCTTCCTCGTTCCATTCCTGGGCGGGGACTTCGGGGAAACCTGTCTCCCCGCCCATGTCGGCAGGGAATAGTGCGCTCACCACCCTGCCGACGAAATGGGGGTCCGGTTTTCACTGTCCTATAGAGCAATCCTCCAGGAAGGTTTTAGTACATAAAATATCGCGTTAGAATATCAGGGTACGGAGCAGTAAGGAAATATGCGAAAATAATGATTCATATTAATTTAATGAAGCACTAAAAAAGTATAAAATGAAAATTTTTTTAAAAAATAGAACCGACTTTAAAAAAGCTCTAAAAAGTATTTAAAAAATTAAAAAAAGAAATTGAAAAAAGCTTCAAAAAGTATGAAATAATACTTTAAAAAATTTTTCCCTTTCAATTTTTTGAAATCGGTGCAAAATTAATAATACTTTTAAGAATTTCTTTCAATTTTTGAATTCGGCGCCAAATTAATAATTACTAAATTGCCACTTGGGTTGGAATAGGAAGATCCTTGAATGGGAACACAAAGATACGTACCACTTGGGTTTTATTTTTTTAAAGTAGTTGCACAACCATAATTTTTTAAAGCAATATAGGGGGAGTCCGGGAGACTTGATCATAGAGGAGAGTTGAACCACTTCAAATATCTCGTTCAAATTTTGCGCCAAGAGCGCCGTTGTCAAGCCGCGACATACGTGTCATCCGCCACTACTATGTCACGTGACAACATGGCGCTCGGCAGCGCGTTTCGGCTGTGAATGAGACAAACGTGTTTTAACGTGCTCGGATTGAGCTCTTTGTTCAAAAAGCTCAATGAAAACATTAGAAATGTGATTTTAAGTCCAAATTTGTGAGTTCTTAATAAACTAAAGTCTAAATATGTTTTTATTTTTTTTTCCATGAGTTTATAAGATATGGTCAAATCTCCCTACACGGTGGGTCATGTCTCCCATCCTTTGGGGAGAGATGAACCAAATCTCGTTTTTTTTTAAATTTAATATAACATTTACGTTTATAAACGTATTGAAATTATTAAATCCACAAATTGTAGCCATATAATAAAGCTTTACTTTGACATAAAAAAAAATCTATAGATCAATTACACTAAATTTTATGGACCTTTAAGTAAAACGTGGTTCAACTCTCCCGGACTCCCCCTACATATTCTCTTTGCAATTGGCGCAAATTTAAAGATTTCACATCTTTTTTTGAAATACATGTTACTTGGGTTGAGTTAGGTAACATAATTTTGTGATATAATTTTGTTAAAGAGAATTAAATGAAGCTACCACTTAGGTTGGATTTTTGAATTTACAAAATACATTGCGTGTACTTGGCGTCTTTTTTTACCTTTTTTGAAAAAGGTAATTTTGTACTGATATAATATACTTCGAACATTTCTATAACATCTCTGGTAATATATTATTTCTCATAAATTCTTCTAGGACGTACTTGTAATATCTCACAGTAGTATATTATTTTTCGTAAATTCTCGTATACTACTCAGAATATAGAGTGAGCCATTATAATCGACGCAAGTAAATATTTTGAAAAATATGAGATATGGAAAAATGTTTTGGACGAAAGTTGTATGGTCTAAAGGAGGACACATGATTCTGATATGAGTCATGTCGTAGATGTCATTTTCAAGAAATTTTAAAGGCGACTAATTTCTTAAATTGAACTTGATTTTTTCCTTGAAATAAACGTTGTAGATAATGTAGATCTAGTCGAGACGTTTTCAAAACACTATACTAAAGTTCTTTTTCTTCTCGTTAAGGATTTCCTGAGATATTTAAAATTTTGTCATAATATTTTTAATATAAAATATGAATGTAAATATCTCGTAAAGTATTCACTTTTCGATGACTTTACCTTTATACGTAGAAGAATGAAAGGAATCGATTGTTGCAGAAAAATAGAAACAAATATTTTAAATGTAATAATTAATATTATTAATCGTTTTTTTTTTTATTCTACGTATAAAAGTATGAAGTTAAAGTCATAGAAAAGTGAATACTTTATGAGATATTTTATATTTTATATCAAAAATATTATAACAAAATTTTAAATATCTCAGAAAATTCTTAACGAAAGAGGGCTTTATTATGTTTCGAAAACGTCTCGACGAGATCTACAACTTTTATTTCAAGGAAAAAATCGAATTCCATTTAAGAAATTAGTCGCCTTTAAAATTTCTTGAAAATGATGATATCTACGACATGACTTTTATCGGAATCATGTGTCCCCCTTTAAACCATACAACTTTTGTCTGAAACGTTTTTCCGTATCTTTCATATTTTTCGAGATATTTGCCTGCATCGATTAAAATGACTCACTCTATTGAAATTCAATTTGACTCAATCTACTACCACGCTAGTAACATGCGCTGTCGCCACGCGGCGTACTTTCTCGTGATTAAAAATCGTCACGCGTTCAATATAAGAGGCGAGCCTGCGAGATGCTGCAAAATGTTTGAACCTTGATATTGTTCGCTGCGGATCAGCTTAAGTCGCCTTAACCCTTTCAGCCCCAGGCGTCAATATATCGACCACCTTTTGTGTCTTCTTTCCTTCATCGTAACTTTTAGTATAACTGCAAAAACTTGCATTTTTTTCTTTTTTATGTTGCTAAGGTTCAAACTTGATAATCAAGTAGCATATTTAGCAATATTGTTTATAATTTTTTTTGTTATTAATAAATTTACACCAAAAAACGCACCACTTTTTCGGTTGAATTTGATTGTAACGAAATTTGATAATTAATGTATACCTTAAAACATGGTTTCTTATGTTTTCGAGGTCGCTGATTACGAATCTGAAGTCAGATTTTCAAAATTCAAAATGGCGGATCCAATATGGCGGACAAAATTTTGAATTTTGAATTTTGAAAATCTGATTTCAGATTCGTAATCAGCGACCCCGAAAACCCCCCGAGTAACAAGTTTTAAGAAAATCCGGTTGATTTTTACAAATTCGTCCGCCATATTGGATCCGCCATTTTGAATTTTAAAAATCTGATTTCAGATTCGTAATCAGCGACCCCGAAGTAACAAGTTTCAAGAGTATCCGGTTGATTTTTGCAAATTCGTCCGCCATATTGGATCCGCCATTTTGAATTTTAAAAATCAGATTTCAGATTTGTAATCAGCGACCCCGAATACCATATACTTAATGCGTTTTGTAGATATTTGGCTATTCCCTTAATTATGGGACTGAAAGGGTTAAGTGATCCTTATACCTCACGTAGCACAGTGCAGAAGACAACAAACATAATTTTATTAATTTAATCTGACATAATAAGTATATTTACCGTGCACATTCTGTCCTTGGTTCAATATTGGTACTTGTAATGTTCTTGGTATTTACTGCGAAATATTCTCAGTATATACTACGAACTGGAAAAATGCGGACATAGAAATCTTCTCAGTATGTCCGCAGTAAATCGTAGTACGTATCTCGAATGTTTTGAGAATGTACGCAATATACTGCTGCGATATCCTTCGAATGTTCTTAGTATCTACATGTGCTGTATGGGACGTTACCGTAACGTAAACTCAAAACCCTCTCAAAGTATTGGTCGTCTTAATTTCGGAGAGACGAGAGGGAGCGCAGTGCAAATAATTATCTCGACAGTGACAGTATATTAGAATAGTATATATATATATAGTGGACAAAATAAAGCGTTACAGACCCACACAGCACAGGTAGATCCTGAGAATGTACTCAGTATATCGCAACCGTAGATTGTGTATATCCTGTTGATATTCGAAATACATCTATAATATTTTGAGAATGTACTAAGGATGTTCTAATGTCTGCCCTAGAAGCCTACTCAGTATATACTGAGAATATTTCTTGGTATATTGTGAGTATATTAAAGAAATATTTTGATCACATTGCCAGTATCTATTAGAGAATATCTCCTGGTATTGTTGCGTTAATGCAAATTTTTGAATTTTGCTTTGTCGACTTTTACCGAAGAAAATTTAATGTCCTGCAAAGCAGGTATAAACGAAGGTTCCGGATGAGGAGCACACTTCGTAAACAAAAAGGGTTATGTCAGAGGCCCTGCTAGTGAGCACGCCCTGACTGGCGAACTTGAGAACGCTGGAGAAACCCTGCCGAGCTGCCCTAGATATAGAAGTCGATGTTGAACCTTAATCACGCGAGAATATACCGGCGATGCGCCGCGTAGCGGGCGCGAGCCGAACTCTCTTGCCGCGCGAGCCCGCACTTAAAATATGAGTAAAATAATATACTGTTCTGATAAATTTAGCATATCCTGAAAATATTCGATAAATAGACCGAATATTACTGATAAATTTCGAATATTCTTAAAATATCAGTAAAATAATATACCGCAAAATACATTATAGAAATATTATCAGTATATCTTGTATATCTGTAGTACATTGAGTATCAATTCAGTATATACGAATGATATCATGTGCTGTGTGGGGATGTTTATCTCCAAAAATACTGTTTGTAGAGAAAAATGTTTCATACAAAAGTTGTAGGGTTTTAAGTAATTACATAGCAATGTCAGTACGACCTTGAACAGTGTTATCAAGGTTCCGTACAAATTTTCTTGAACTTTTTAAATGGAAACCCCCATTTTTTATTACATATTCATGTAATAGCTTGCCTCGAGAGCTATTTAAAACATTATAATAAAACATTTTTTATCAAGTACTTTTTGAGTTATGGAGTTTGAAAGTTACAATACCGCCGGCATTAGCCAGTGTAGCCGGCAAGTGTGTGCGCGCGCGCGCGCGTGTGTGTGTGTGTTGTATGTACACATTTATCTGTAACTTAAGAACTAATCAACCAAATCTTAAAGAGTTATATATGAAATAGGAGTAGAAAAGACTAAAGAATATAATAGAATTAGAAAAATTGCTAATAATAAAGTGGTTACCGATTTCTGTCTAAAAAAATCTACGTAATTGCTCTAATTTCCGCAAATTTTGAGATATCAAGCTTAATTTTTTTTTATGGATAGAGTATCATTGAAAGTAGTTTAGTATTGAATTTGGCAAGGATCGGTGAAGGAGTTACCGATTTTTGTTTAAAAAGTGTATAAGTTATATATGTAATCTTATATAGAGTATCATTAAACGCAGAGCCGGGATTTAGTTGCACATTTCGGGCCGATTCCCGAGGCGACGCCTCCTATACCCCCACTACCGCTCGAGGCTCAGCGGCCGAGCCGCCGATCGCTCACGTGACGCGTCATCTCAGGAGCGTCGCGCGTGCTATAAGCATGAGGAGCGTCGCGCGTGCTATAAGCATGATGGAACTGTAATCTTCCCCGAATAATATTAAAAAGTTAGTTATATAGACGGTTAGAATATATAATTATAATTAGGACAATAGCTTCCGCGCCACCCATGGGGTACTATTGCTGACGCGTTTTTTTTCAAGTGGTTTTCCCAGTAGGTCTATTCCACTAAAAAGAAAAATAATGTGAAATTTATTAATGAACGAAAGAGCTAGCTCGCATTAATAAAGTTAATGATTTATCGTTTAAGTTTAAGGAAGAATGTATATCGGTTTTTATGATTACCATTTTCGAAAACGAGCATTCACATAAGAATGTGGATCCAAAAATGGAAAAAAAATTCAAAGATCAAAATTTTGAAGATTAAGGTAACTTGAATTATTTAAAATCTTAAAAAAGTCCGCCTCTTTTTCTGGACAAGCCTTGAGGGAAAGATTATTTTGCAAATCGTAAAGTTCCTCTTGAAAGTCTAAATTTTGTTCTTTGATTTCCGCAGTGTGAGAGGATATTCGAACAGAACCAAGTCTTCTAAGACTTTCGAAGTCAGTAAAACGCGTGTCGAACTGACTTATTAATGAGTCAATTAAGTGAATGTTTGTTAAAATTACAGCTTATGCCGTATTCTTCGAAGAGAATTTTGCAAGAGAGATAGAAATGGAGAATACCTTTTTCCAAATGATTTTTAAATAAAATTAATTTTCTACGAAATGAATCAATATGACTAATTAATTGACATATTGTTTGGTTGGGCTTTTGCAGCTTTAAAAATAATGAAATGATTGGTTACATCTGTAATAAAAGCGAGTTCACAAAGAAACTTCGTATTTACGAAGAGAGATTTAAATTTCCTACGTTAACTATACCGCGTATCTATGCCGCGCATTCGATACGCAAATGTTTTGATTCTTTGTTGTTTTCCAACCGTTATTGTCGCTGGCAGATCACTTCGTGAAACGTGGATATATAAAGTGCGTGGATATAAACTCGTTATTCTTATATGTCTTCCAAAAGTTATAAGGTACGTTTCTTTTTTGTGTAGTTTTCTCTTAAGTGTGCGTGCTAATAATTGTGTAATTGTTTTGTCAAACCAGTACGATGGCCAGTGAGCAAAGGTATGAACAACATTTTGATAAGAAATGGGAGGATAGTTTTTTTGCACTTATTGGCAATCACACCCGTGTGTATTATATGCCATTATCAACCTGCTGTTGTGAAAAAATATGTCATTGAGAGACATTATGAAAAAAAAACATTCAAGTGAATATTCAAAATATGAAGGTCAAGAAAAATGTAATTTAATAGAGGGTTTAAAATCAATTTGTCAGGAAAGTTCCAGTTCTAATGATAATTCTAATAATGCTAATTCTTCGGTAAAAGCTGTCACTGCATCATATGCTATTTCGCTTCTTATTGCCCAACATTCTAAGCCGTTTATGGAAGGTAATTTTATAAAGGAATGTCTCATCGAGGCAGTAAAATCATTCGGCAATTCATTGACGCTTGCTGAAGCTGCTAGCATTCCTTTAAGTAAAAAGACAGTGGCAGCAAGAATTACTGATATTGCTTGTTCGATAGAAGAAAAACTAAAATTTTTGTTAGCAAGTTGTGCTTATTTTTCATTATGTTTAGATGAAAGCACCGATATTGGACATGTGAGTCAATTGAGTATTTTTGCTCGAATTGTACAAAACGATTTTTCACATGTCGAGGAGCTCTTAGATTTTGTTCCATTACATGACACAACAACAGGTCTAGATATTTTTAAAGCCGTGGAAAAAACTCTTCAAAAATTGAATACCGATTTTTCGAAATGTTCAGCCATAGTAACAGATGGTGCAAAAGCGATGGTAGGTCACAAAATTGGTTTCTTCGGTCAAATAAAGCAGCGCAATTTAAAATTCCCCCTTATTCACTGTATTATTCATCAAGAAGCATTATGTGGGAAAGCTATAAAATTGTCTGCAGCCATGAAAACTGTTACAAAAATCATCAATTCAATAAAAGGTGGCCACAAGTTTCTTTCTCATCGAAAATTTCAACACTTTCTCGAAGAACATAATGCACTTTATACAGATGTACCCCTACATTGTGAAGTCCGATGGCTCAGTGCTGCAAAATGTTTAGAAAAGTTTTTTGCGATAAGAAAAGAGATCTTCCTTTTCTTGCAAGAAATGTCTAGTGGCAAAGATGATGACATTAAATCTCTCTCCGAAGATACGGAGTTTCTTTGTGAACTCGCTCTTATCACCGATGTAACCAATCATTTAAATACTTTAAATTTAAAGCTGCAAAAGCCCAACCAAACAATATGTCAATTAGTTAGTCATATTGACTCATTTCGTAGAAAATTAATTTTATTTAAAAATCATTTAGAAAAAGATGCTCTTCATTTCTATCCCTCTTGCCAGATTCTCTTCGAAGAATACGGCACAAGCTGTAATTTTAAAAAACATATTCAGTTAATTGACTCATTAATAAGTCAGTTCGACACGCGTTTTACTGACTTTGAAAGTCTTAGAAGGGACTTAGTTCTGTTCGAAAATCCTCTCACTGCGGAAATCGAAAAACAAAATGTAGAATTTCAAGAGGAACTTTGTGATTTGCAAAATGATCTTTCCCTTAAAACTCGTCCAGAAAAAGGAGCGGACTTTTTTAAGATTTTAAACGATTCAAATTACCCTAATCTTAAAAATTTTGGTCTTCGAATTTTTTCCATGTTCGGATCCACATACTTATGTGAATGCTCGTTTTCGAAAATGAAAATCATAAAAACCGATAAACGTTCTTCCTTAAGTGATAAATCATCAACTTCATTAATGCGAGCTAGTTCTTCTAACATTCCTATAGATATCCCATCTATTGTAAAATCATGTAAACGGCCTAGAAAATCGACTAATTAATAAATGAGAGTAAAATAAAGAGGAACAGAAATGCATTCTGCGATTGGCGCAGTAATTGCAAATAAAATGCATTCTGCGCAGTGCGCAGTGATTACTTTATCATTCAAAGGAAAAAAAGAAAAATATATATTATCTTTTCAGTGGAGTAGGCCTACTGGGGATACCACTAAAAAAAAAAACGCGTCAGCAATAGTACCTCATGGGTGGCGCGGAAACTATTGTCCTAATTATAATTATATATTCTAACCGTCTATATAACTAACTTTTTAATATTATTCGGGGAAGATTACAGTTCCATCATGCTTATAGCACGCGCGACGCTCCTCATGCTTATAGCACGCGCGACGCTCCTGAGATGACGCGTCACGTGAGCGATCGGCGGCTCGGCCGCTGAGCCTCGAGCGGTAGTGGGGGTATAGGAGGCGTCGCCTCGGAAATCGGCCCGAAATGTGCAACTAAATCCCGGCTCTGATATTAATATAGTTATTAATATAGTTATAGAGGGAAAAGAGGTGGAGGGAGAAGGGGAGGAGGAAGAAGGGGCGGAGAAAAGGGAGGATGTAATATAAACGTTAATTATTATTATAATTAAACATATTAAATATTGATAAAAAAATATGCGTTTTCCTTTTCTATCACCTTTATGTAGTTTCCTTGGATTTCTTTCAGTATTACTTTAGTAGCACATGATGGAGTATATACGTTTTATATACGTTTCCTAAACGTTTCTAATATTTTAAATACGTTTAGGAAACGTATATAAAACGTATATACTCCATCATGTGCTGCTAGGAAGTAATAACTGCAGAACAGTAAATTATAGTTTAGTAAATAATATAAATATTGATTAGAAATGTAAAGTGTAATGTTATACAATCTGTTTTCAATCTTTATCTCTTACAACGTAGCAAACGTACGAAAAGCAAAAGAAGAATCTTTATAGAATAAACTATATAGAAGCGGCGCGTTGCTTTCGCCACAGCCGTGTGTTGCTTTCGTCTCACAAGCGGACTTATTAGGTTTAGTAACCCACTTTTTGGCAAAACTTCTGTAGATGATTAGGACATGAGTAGGATTATTATAAGCTAGTTGAAACTGTCCCATTCATAGTTTATGAGATTCGCCCGGCCGATGTGCAAAACGATCACTTGCCGCTGCGTGCCATCCAATAATGCCATCTCGATACTGCCGGTATTTAATCCGCGGGCGACGCGGGTGAAGGAGGCACACTAAAAAACAGCCTGCTTTACCCACCCACCCACCGATCTACCTCACGCGATGAGCCGCGTCTAGATTGTCTCGAATCTTCAATTGTTTTTCTAAGTTAAAAACTCTCATTTCTGACGCAACCGTCTTGCCGTTGATCAGCTTGTCGCCTTGAATTTGCGAATTAATATTGACGAATATCTAAGGTATTTCACACACATACACAATACACATACACGTACAATACACATACACACGGAAAGAGAGGGTTTTAAGTCGCTGAATACTGTGGGAGTGACGAACCACGGGGTCCTGATCTCTTTCTGTGACACACTACATTTTTCCAATTATTTATATATATATATATATATATATTACAATTTTTTCCTTTTCTTTGTATAAAGGGATGTGTAACGAACCGACGAAAAAACGTAAGCGAAGCTTTCCAGAAGCTTGGCTTACTGATGATTGTTACAAATCTTGGGTACGCAAAGTACCATCCGGTACGCTTTATTACTGCAGTATATGCGATAAAAATTTTTCCTGCAATGGAACACATATTTCAAAACATCCGGATTCTGCGTCTCACAAAAAAATTATTGCGAAAAATTTACCATCAGGTAATGATAATAATAATTTGTCAGTAAAAAAATTTCGTAAATCATGGTTACATATTGAGGAATATAAATGTTGGTTACGCGAAGTGCCACACGATCCAAGTTTATTTTATTGTTTAATTTGCGATAAATCTATTGCTTGTAGCTCAATTATCAATTATCACGCGAAATCGAAAACACATATTGACAAATGTAAGAGTAGTTGTAGTAAAATAAGCAAATCCAATAAAGATTCGAATACGCAAACTAATGAATCGCAAACATTTCATGAGCGTGTAAAAGAAGCGGATATTAGATATGCCGCATTCATCGCTGACATAAATATTCCTCATCAAAATGCACAAAAAATTCTTGATTTCTTTCAACACGAAAGTAAAGATCCTGATGCAAAGCATGAGCATGGGTCGTACAAAATGTAAAAACATTATCACTAACGTTTTGTGCCCAGTTGAAACGGAACGTGTCGTTGACAAGATTCAGAACACCAAATTTACAATATATGTAGACGAAACATCTGACATTTGTAATGATAAATGGATGACTTTCCTCGTTCGATACGTTGACCCGGAGACATTAGACATTCGCTCGCAATTAGTTAAATTAATTGATATCGATGCCAAAGATTCCAGCGCAGAGAAGTTGTTTTCTGCATTTAAATGTGAAATGTTAAATTTACAGATACCATTTTTAAATAATATTTCCTTGTCATGCGACAATGCGTCAGTCATGACAGGGAAACATTTATCATTCAAAAAGAAATTGGAAGAAGTATGTCCACATTTATTAATACTTTCATGCCCTTGTCATTCTTCCGCGTTAGCAGCGCATGCTGCATGCAAAAAAATACCCGCATTTTGCGATGAATTTGTAAAAAAAATTGTTAGTTACATTAACAGCAGTCCAAAACGTACGGTTGTTTTTCGTGAATTTTGCGAATGTTTCCAAGGAACAAATCGCAAATTATTAAAATTGAATCTGATACACGCTGGCTTTCTCACCACGCATGTGTAGTAAGACTTCTGGAATCTTGGGATACAATTAAACATTTTCTTAACGAAAATGTTGTGAGCGAAAAAACACAGTCTGGAGAATATCTATTGTCTATAATGGGTAATGTAGAGACAAAAGCTTATTTTCTTTTTTTAAAATATATTTTAAATTTTTTCAACGCGTTTAATGCATTTTTCCAAGCATTAGAAACGCGAATTCATTTATTGCAGGCAAAATCTCTAAAGTTTCTTTATGAAATCTGCCGAAATTTTTTGAAGGATAAGCATTTAAAACCATTCTGTATAAACAT
This sequence comes from Temnothorax rugatulus, assembly GCA_035220575.1. Taxonomy (NCBI): domain Eukaryota; kingdom Metazoa; phylum Arthropoda; class Insecta; order Hymenoptera; family Formicidae; genus Temnothorax; species Temnothorax rugatulus. Next base: position 13,212 of record JASTWL010000683.1, on the reverse strand, counting down.
AGAGTTCTCTCTAAAGGAGAATCAAAAAATTCTGAATAAAGTTAGTTTAGGACCAGAATGTGATAAATACTTTGACGAATTAATGATGCAAGGGCACAAAGACGCAGTTACAACTGTTAAAGAGAACTGCTTGACGTGTTATGTGACTGCTGCAGAAGAAATTCGTAAAAGATTACCTGTAAATGATTTATTTTTATCAAAATTACAAGTGTTTGAACCTTCTGTAAGTTTATTGGATACTAATAGAGAAACATCATTCAATGATGTTTCTTTCATAGCTAAAACTATCGGCAGTTTTGATCAAGTTGTTTTAAAAAAAGAATGGATTGCATTGCCATTAGATTATACAATGAAGGAGAAAGAAAGTCTGTCTACATTAAATTTCGATAATATGTGGAAAAAAATTTTGCAATGTCAGCACCCAAATAATATTGCTAAATATCCAAACTTAACAAATGTTCTGAATGCTGTCCGATCACTTTCAAATTCAAATGCCGATGCAGAGAGAATGTTTTCCACCTTAACTAATTTAAAAATGAAAAATCGCAACAAACTTTCGTCGGCTACCGTTAATACCATTTGCGTTTTTAAGTCAGCATTAAAGGCGAAAAAAGAAACATCTCTAAGCATGACGATTGAAGACAAACATTTGTCTCTTATGTCGGCGGACAAATTATACACTAGAGATGCGAGAAAAAACCGTAGTACTTTAAGGCTACATGCTGTGGATGATATTGCTGGTCCTTCATTTGCAGACTGAAAGTGTTAAATCTTAAATTATAAAAATCTTGCATTTGACATCAAGCTTAAAAACTATAAGCGTGTAAAAAATCTTGTCAGCATTTGACATCAAGCTTAATAAAACTATAAGCGTGTAAAAAATCTTGTCAGCATTTGACATCAAGCTTAATAAAACTATAAGCGTGTAACAAATCTTGTCAGCATTTGACATCAAGCTTAATAAAACTATAAGCGTGTAAAAAATCTTGTCAGCATTTGACATCACGCTTACAAACGATAAGCATGTAAAACATCTTGTCCGTAGTAGACATCACACTTAAAGAGTATAAGCGTGTAATAAATAATGTTCGTAATGAACATCACGCTTAAAAATTAGAAGCGTGTACGAAATTTTTCCGTAATAGACATCTCGATCGCTTATTGTAGAACATAAATGCATGTGTAGTGTACACACACGCGCGCACACACACACACACACACACACACACACACACACACATCACACACACACGCATCACACATCCAGGGAAATGTAAAAAATTACACAGGCCCACAAAAAAAGAAAAGTTGTCTGCGCCATGGACTAGACCATGGTATTCCCATGTATTTTCGCCTGCTGAAACCGAATATGACCTTATTTTTGCCCCTACACGTCAGAATTTTTTTCTACAGCCAAAAGCAGGGTGTTTTGTAGGGGCAAAATACCTTGTTTTTGGCTGTAGAAAAAAATCCTGACGTTTAGGGGCAAAACTGTGGTCATATTCGGTTTCAGCAGGCGAAAATACATGGGAATACCATGGTCTAGTCCATGGCGCAGACAACTTTTCTTTTTTTGTGGGCCTGTGTTATTTTTACATTTCCCTCCTGACGGAAGTGTCCACCACCTTCTCGCGGTTTCCGTTGAGCAACAATATGTACATTATACATTTAATGGAAAATAAATTCAAAGACAGAAAGAAGAATAGTATAAACTATAATTTTTTTCGGTACTTAATAATATTATTGCGCAGAAATTATTTCTTTAAATAGAGATTGTTGAATAAAAAGATTCTTTTTAAATAAAAAACCGTACATATTGGCCAAGAGTGGATTTTTATATTTTAATTCAAATTTTAATTTTGTATTAACATGTAAAACAATAAATATAATAATTTTTTATTGAATAATTTTTTAGATTTATTAATATGTAGGAAAATACATCGATAATTAATGTCGCGCGCCGATATAATGTCACGCGTTGTCTGGTCGCCTCGCCAACTCGGCATTCACGAGATCCGAAATCGCATAGCCAATAGCCATAGCTCGAGAGAGAAGAAGAAGACAGCAGATCTGTCTATCTTCTTCTACCGCTCGACGCTCGAAGCTGGCTGCTGAAACGTAAAGTTGGCATCTCTGCCCATCCCCACCACCGGCTGGCAGTGGCTGGCAAAAACAGCGAGTCTGGCATCCTTGCCCATGCCTGCACTTCTCCACGTCGCCTTCCATCGACCATAATCTATTGTCGCAATTTGTCACGCGAATCGTCAACGGTTGTCGCACGAATCTCATTTTTCAGACTGTCGACTGGAGCTTCCGACCGGACGCCTATTTATAGGTGCGCGGAACTGCGAATCGCTCAGTAACAAAGATGTTCGTCCTGCTGTCGAGACCTTCCGATATCCGCGATTTGAGCGTCGAACAGCTACAATTTGTGCCGAAACCTGTTCTGCTGCGAATGTGCGGTGATTACGTCCACTACGTGTGGGACAAGCTTCCGGAACATATAAAGACAGATTCAGAGGTTCAGACATATCGTCGCTGTTACGAGCATTACAATCAACCGTGGCAGCGAACGCACATCGACGGTCCCGCACCATTGATAAAGGATTGCGGCGAATGCCGCAAACGAAAATAGGCAAAGGCTTATTAAATCGGGTGATAAACGCACTTCCGATTGAATTGCATATTCCCGGCTATCAATTTTGCGGTCCAGGAACTCGTTTACAAGAACGATTGGCGAGAGGCGATCAAGGTATTAATCCATTGGACGCGGCGTGTCGCGAGCACGACATAGCCTATTCGCATAGCCGCGATCTCGCTGGGAGACACACGGCGGATGAGATACTCGCTGCGAAAGCGCGAAAACGCATTACCGCAAGAGATTCGACTCTCGGCGAGAGAGCTGCCGCTACAGCCGTCTGGGCGGCCATGAAGGCTAAGACGAAACTCGGAATGGGCTTGAAAACGAAAACGAAGAAGAAGAGAGCGAATCTGAAAAAACGGATACTTCCGGCGGCGAAACACGGTGGTATCTTGCCGATTCTACCGTTGATGGGAGTTCTCGGTTCGTTGGTCGGCGGAGCGGCAGGAGTCGAAGGTCGTGAACGATAACAAAGTCGCGCGGCGTCAGCTGGAAGAACTGAAACGTCACAATCGCGCCATGGAGGGTCACGGACTTTATCTCGCTTCATACAAACGCGGGCATGGGGTCTCGAGTAAAAAAAAAAAAAAAAAAAATGTCAAGGAAACGTTCAAAATTCCGAAAGGTGTAACTACCAACGTACAACTGCAACAACTTGCAAAGCGTATGCACATTCCATATTTTATTTTTATGCATACTACCTTACCGATGGATGGAGTGCGTCGAAACGAGAGTGGCATCGTGAATTTGGATAACGCTGAGGAACCGGGTACTCACTGGGTGGCATACGCGATGAGGGGAGATCGAGCCATATATTTCGACAGTTATGGTAATCTTCGACCGCCGAGAGAATTGGTGCTGTATCTAAAGAACAACGTGACGCAAATCGAGTACAATCGCACACCTTATCAACGATACGATCAGAGCAATTGCGGACAACTGTGTCTGCGCTTTCTACAGACGGTTGACGATCAATTTAAAGCCTGGCGTTGCATTGTTTGAACTCAGTATTAATTCAAATATGTCACTGACATTTACGCTCACCGGCAAGAGTAGCATCCTCGCGGTAAGCTACTTTCCCATCGTGGATTTGAGCGACGGCGATTACGAGTTCGGTCTGACAGATTTCGAAACTTATTACACGATACCGAATGTAAATTCTTCGAACAATAAATTCTACTTTGACGACAAGAGGAGATTACCGTTCCCGAAGGGTCATACGAACTCCGCGATATACACACGTATTTGAAACAATCAATTTTACAATTGAAACAATCCAATAATATTGCGAGAAAGAAACATGTCGGCGAAGATGAAGAGTATCCGTTGAACATTCGAGCCAACAACAATACGATGAAGAGCGAGATCAAATGTGCTTATCGGGTAAATTTCACCAAACCGAACAACATTGGATCGCTGCTGGGATTTTCAGCGAATCGTGTGCTGGAGCCGCGACAATGGTACGAATCGGACGTACCGATAAATATCATCAGTGTAAACATCATTCGCATAGAGTGTAACGTGACCGCGGGCGCGTACAGCAACGACAAGTACGTGCACACGATACACGAGTTTTCATCGAGTGTGCCACCAGGATATAAGATATCGGAAACGCCGGCGCAGATCATTTACCTTCCGATCACTGTATGAAGCATTACTGACCTAACGATTTGCGTTGTCGATCAGGACGGACGATTGATTAATTTTCGCGGAGAAGAGATCACCGTTAGACTGCATGTGCGAAGACGACGACTGTGGTAAAACGTGAGATGCTCATACTGAACGAAGAAGTGGAGAAGGTGCGACAGATGAGAAACAAAATTGGAGAGACAATCCGATCGCCAAGAAAGAAGAAACTCACTGCGTCGAACGCTGAATTTTTGAAATCATTGGGTTTTGTCGTGCGAAATGGCTAATATCTTAAACATTGGAGGTGAACCGATCTTTGACGATAGCATCGTCAAGACTGAGACTCACACGTACAATCCGTACGCCAACACGACGTTTGAACACAACGATGAGATAAGAATACCCATACAACAGCAAGATTTATACACGTTACCAAGCGAAAGCTTTCTCTACGTTGAAGGGAGATTGATAACAATGAAAAGGAATGACAAGTCTCAGGCAACGCTTGTAAATAATTGCGTAGCCTTCATGTTCGATGAGATTCGATTTGAGCTCAACGGTGTGGAGATTGATCGCAACAGAAACGTTGGAATAACCAGTACCATCAAGAACTACGTATCGCTATCGTATAACGATGTTCAACTCATGCGGAATGCTGGATGGGACGTTACATCGAGCATACTGGAAGGATACTTCAACTTTTTAGTACCGCTCAAGAAGTGGCTGGGCTTTTGCGAGGATTACAAACGCGTGATTGTTAACGGTCGTCAAGAAATAATTTTGATACGCGCGCGTAGCGATAACAATTGCATTATAGGAGATCCGGCGACGGAGCCGAAAATCGAACTGTTTAAAGTACAGTGGCGAATGCCTCATGTTACGTTAAACGAGCTCAATAAACTGTCCTTGTTACGGGCCTTGGGAAGCGGGCGATATCTTAGTGTCAGTTTTCGTTCGTGAGATCTGTACGAGTACCCCTTCTTGCAGAGCACAACCAAGTATTCGTGGGCTGTCAAGACTGCGACTCAGCTAGAGAAGCCGCGATACGTTATTTTTGCGCTGCAGACCGGTCGCAAGAATATCATGTCTCAAAATGTTAGCGTATTCGATCACTGTAATTTGACCAATATCAAGCTTTATCTAAACTCTGAATTTTATCCGTACGATGACTTGAACCTAGATTTTACTAAAAATCGATACGGCCTTCTTTTTGATATGTACGCACGTTTTCGTAAAACTTATTATGGATACGATAACAGTGATACGCTTTGCAGCGTGTATACATTCCTGGCGGAAGGACCTTTCGTTGTCATCGATTGCTCGCGACAAAACGAGTCTGTCAAGAGCGCCACCGTGGATGTGCGAATAGAATTTGAATGTAAAGAGAACGTGCCTGCAAATACTACCGCCTATTGTCTCATCTTGCATGATCGCGTAATCGAATACTGCCCATTGTTTAATGTAGTGCGCAAACTCATGTAAATCGCCATGTTGACAAATATTCCGATATAAGAGAAACAGATGTAGCGTGATACGGCATAGTACGGATCGTTTCTTCGTTGCATCATGATCGTGCCAACGTTTGTCGATCTGCAAGGATTCATCGTCGGAATGAAATTTGTCGTAAAGGAGGCAGCGGTGCTGAGAAACGGGACCGTTCTGGCGCATTACATCTTTACGCGCCCCATGCCGTGGAGTCTTCTCACAAAATCCGACAAGTCATGTGCTTCCTGGCTGATTGCAAATCACCATGGATTACCGTGGGATGAGGGAGACGTGCCATACGGTATGGTAAAACGCCTAATTACGTCAGCCGTGCTTGGTACAGAAGAGGATGACGAGATGCCGACTCTCGTGTACGTCAAGGGATGCCAGAAACAAGAATGGCTGGTGGATCTGCTTGAGAATTATGCGAAAGAAATTCTGATCATCGAGACTCTGGATGCGGATTACGAAGATATCAAACCTTTAAATAATCTAGATGTTACTAACACTATGCGATGTGGAAAACATGTTAAGAATTGCGCATTACAAAATGTATTAAAATTATTTAACTGGTGGTCGCGACGCCAGAAGAATTGGGATATTTAAAAAAATAAATTATATATAATTTTTACAATGCTTTATTTTCTTTTCCCCATTCCCATTAGTTTTTTAGTGGTTTTCCTCTCCTAATTTCCCCCACCACATCATAATTTTGAAGGTAGGGCGTTGCCGCGTATACTTGGTTCAATTTCCACTTCTTAGTCATTGGTATGATTTTTTATAACTTCTACGTAAGCAGCGCTGACATTGGTGTTTAAAAATGTTGAAGGAAGGGGAATTATTCCTCCCCTTCCCTTATAATTTTTCATCTGCGTTGCAAACGGAGTTAACGTTTTAACTAGTGTTACGAAGACAAAATCAATCAAGTCTCATCGTTCGAAGCGACAACTTCAACAGTGAAAAAAGTATATCTCTTACGGAGAAATAAGAACAATGGCTGGTCGCAGTGAAGACGTAAATAATTCTGAGAAGTGGATGTTCACTCGCGATATTCCCGATAAGGGACTTCGCGGCTTCGAGGGAAGCAGCACAAGTATGAATTATTACGTACCATATCCTCGTGAAAAATCGGAACCTCGTTATACGCCTAAGCCTCGTAAAGTTTCATCGGATGAGCGCAAAACGTAAGTGTTGGCGAATTTGGTTGCCGGGCGTAACTTCGGCTTCGCCAATTGGCGTAAGAGGAGGCCGAGTCGACCCCGACAGGGATCCGGAGTGCGGAGAATGAGCGGACACTGCTTTTAGTTGATCATGCACAACAGTAGTTTATTCGGGTTGCACAATCGTTTCTTATACACAATTTATGAGGCGCGATGACGCAATGCTGAGGATGGTCACCACTCGCGTGCAGCGAGGGTGAAGCTGCTGACGCCCGGAGGCGTTAATGTCCGTCGCCGCACAGTGAGAGCGGAAACGAGCGCGTGAATAGCGCGGTTGCGAGTGTCTGTGAGACACGATTCGCGAGTGCACGAATGGCACAACAATTTCTGTTCGGATGCACGTCGGGGCGTAAATCCGCGTGGAACGAACTGCTGAGTCTTACGGAAACACGACGGCGAGGCTCGACCGCGTGAACCGGAGTTGAATTAACGAGACGGGTGCACGTCGGCTGTAGCACCGCTTGAACCGCTCGATTTTCTTCGACTGAAGGGACCGGAGCTCTCGCAGGCCCGTTTCCGGAGCATTCCGTGACGCGACAATTGAAAGGGCCAATAGGCGCGTTTCGCAGGATCACGGGATCCTCGCATGTCTGGATCGATAACGCGACGCGAGAGACTGCGCGGTCAGGTGTGACGCGGGGGAGCGGCACGAAGTCGCCTCGTTCAGGGGGCGGCTCAGGGATGGCGGCAGCGGTATCGATCGCGGTGATCGATTGCGGTGAAAATCCTGAACATACCGCCCGCCGCGAATACCGATTTGCAATAAAGACAGGAGCCGCCCGCCGTGACGAATGTGGATCTCGCACCGCCCGCCATGCGGAGCACTGCGAGTGCTGAAACAAACTTAAAGTATTAACAACTTAAACTAGAATTTACAATGTACAGAATTATTTACAGTATATACAGAATTACGCTGCGATTGAGCGCACAATGCTTCGCAGCTATCACGGAATGTCACTCTGGATCAGTACGATCGGTATTTACATCAACCGGGAGAAATGACAACGATCGCGCGTTTGTACGTGGATTTGGCCGTTCTGACCGTGACGACGCGTGTAAGTCCATCCTCGCCAGGGTGACACTCTATGATTCTGCCCAACTCCCATTTGTTCGGAGGAGCCAGTGAGTTTCGCAGAAGTACTAAGCGTCCGACTCGAGCAAGCTTTTGAACCTCACGCCACTTGGGGCGTTGCTGCAATGTATGCAGATAGTCATTCGACCACAGCTTCCAAAAGCTATCGCGCATTTGCTGAATTAGCTGCCATCGAGTGAGACGCGTTTCCTTTTCGTCGAGCAAGGAAGGCGTGGGGGCGCTTGTCAACGCGGTGCCAATTAGAAAATGACTCGGTGTCATTGCACAATAATCCTCGACATTATCGGACATCTGAGCGAGCGGTCGCGAGTTCAGACACACATAAGAGCGTGGTCAGCTCCTCGAATGTCAGCGTGTGTGCTCCGATGACGCGTTTCATGTGAAATTTCACGCTGCGGACGCACGCTTCCCATAGTCCGCCGAAATGCGGCGCGGACGGAGGAATGAAGTTCCAACGAACGCCTTGAGTCGCGGTTTGATTCTGAAAGTTCGGGTCGCGTACGGCTCTCTTCCACGCGGCGGATATTTCGCGATGAGCGCCGTGAAAGGTCGTCGCGTTGTCCGAGTACATATCACTGGGAACGCCGCGACGCGCACAAAACCGATCGAATGCAGCGACAAACGCGGAACCGAGATCCCATCGATCGCGAGATTGCATGAGGTGCACGGGAGCGCGAACTCGCTCTTCCGGCGGTGTTTCCCGCGAATCTGCTAGAGGCTCAGATGGCCATTGATCGGACGAAAGTTTGAGCCAGTCAGGCCCTGTCCACCACAAGGGTTGATTTATAAGATTTTCCGAGGGCACGCCTCGCGACACGAGATCGGCCGGATTTTGTTGTGAGGGCACGTGATGCCACTCGACGTTCGGCAGTAGGGTTTGTACCTCGTGAACCCGATTTGCGACGAATGTTGGCCACCGGGAAGGAGGCTGCGATAGCCAGGCTTCCGTGACCTTCGAATCGGTCCAACAGTGGTAAGATTTAATCGCGATTGTGAGCGCAGATCGAATCGCGTCGATTGCACGCGCGAGAAGGACCGCGGCGCTAAGCTCCAGTCGAGGAATACTCATGGGTTTGAGCGGCGCTACTTTCGATTTTGACATGAGCATCGTGACTTCGACTGTTCCGTCGATGTGCGTAACTCGTAGATAAATGACCGCTCCGTATGCGGAGGCAGACGCATCGGCAAACCCATGAATTTCAGCGCTGAGCGTATCGGATCCGTAACCCGTCCAACGCGGAATCGAGATTTGTTTCAATAGAGGCAATTGAAGATAGTAATCTCTCCATTTTCGGAGGAGATCGTCAGGGATGACGTCGTCCCATTCACAGCGAAGCAGCCAGAGCTGCTGCATGAGAATTTTCGCGGTGATGACCACGGGAGCCATCCAGCCGAGAGGGTCGAAAATTCGAGCGATAGGTCGAAAGAATTGATCGTTTCGTGTCGGGGAACCGACTCTACAAGCGTGACGTCGAATTGAAAGACGTCTTGTGGGGATCCCACTTGAGACCGAGCACTTTGAGACGTTCATCAGATTCGAGCGTTATGGCTGAAGCAAGGCCATGATCCGTGAGGATCGATGCCTTCGAGTAATACAGGATTGTTACTCGCCCATTTGCGAAGATGAAATCCTGCTCTTTTCAAGAGAGAGATTAATTGATCTCGCGTTTGAAGCGCGAGAGGTATATCGTCTGCACCGAACACACAGTCGTCGACGAATGTGTGCAGCTGCAAAACCGGAACAGCTAACGGGAATTCCGCGCCTTCGTCCTTGGCGACTTGTTCGACCACACGGAGGGCGGCATTCGGCGCGTTCGCGTTACCGTATGTGACGGTTAGTAAGAGATAGGCTATCAATGGCGAGGTCGGATGTGGGTCGCCATAAGATTCGCTGATATTCTACGTCGCAGGGGTGGACAAGAATTTGGCGATACATCTTGGCGATGTCGGCTGTGAAGACAAATCGATATTGCCGCCATCGCAAGATAATGAATGATAACTCAGGTTGCAACTTGCGGCCACCATGAGATGATCGTTCAAGGAAAGACCATTGGAGGTCGGATGAGAGGCGTTGAAAACAACGCGCAAACGAGTTGTAGAGCTGTGCTCGCGTATAACTGCGTGATGCGGTATGTAATATACCTGACCATCGGAAGGGTCGTCTCGCGGCGCCTTGACCATGTGTCCGAGACGCTCGTATTCCGCGAGAAATTCGTTGTATTCTTTTGCGAGATCCGGATTTGACTTTAACCGCGACTCGAGACGCGAATACAACGCGATTGCGGACGATTTTGATTCGCCTATGTTGATAGGGGGCCCCGATTTGAACGGTAACCGCACTATATACTGCCCATTGGAGGCACGAGAATGCGTCGATACGAAATGCTCTTCGCATCGAATCTCTTCCGGTGAGAGATGTGTTTGCTGAGGAAGTTCTTCGACCTCCCAGAAACGTCGCAATTGGTCGGAGATTTCCAACAGCACCGTGCAGTGGTGCGTTTGAATGCGAGCCGGCCGTTTGACTGCGACGGTACCGGCATCGGGCCGGACAGGAACCATCCGAAAATAGAGTTTTGAGCGACGGGCTCATGAGGGGCGCGACTACGGACTTCCGGTAATAAGATCGCGCCATACAAGTCAGCACCGATGATGACGTCAATCGGCGCTGCGCTAGTCGGATCGTTGTCGGCTAGCGAGAGTTCGCGAATGTACGACTTCTTGGTTATATCCGGCACCCGGTGCGGAATGTAAGTCGTAAGCGACTTGAGAACAAGAGCGGAGACGGAGGGCCGCGGGCCCGTGCCGTCACGCGCTGACACGTAAACGGTAGCTGCGCTGCGTGCGGTGGCAGCGGTCTCGCCGATCCCAGTGATAGAGACGGAGACGCGCGTACGCGGGAGACGCAGTCGCTGAGCTAAACGTTCGGTGATCAAAGTTGTAACGGAACCTTGATCCAATAACGCACGAACTGTAGTATGTCGACCGTTGAGACTGCTCACCTTAATCCAGGCAGTGGCTAGCAAAATATTCGATTTCGAAAAGCTCGTGTGAGCCAATAAATGTGACGTTACCTCGTCAGTTGTATCTGTTTTCGCGTCCGTGGATGAAGGTGAGTTCTCGGTTGTCGAGGTATTGTTATTCACATCGGTCGTGTGAAGAAGCGTATGGTGCTTCTGCTGACATTGACGGCATGTATTCTTGCTTGAACACGCATCGCGAGTATGCCGTGTGCTCAGGCAATTGTAACAACAATGAAACTTCTTCGCGAGATCACGTCGTTGAGCGACGCTTTTATTTTGAAAGTCCGGACAAGCGGACAAGAAATGCGTCTTTTGACACATGGGACACTTGTTCGTACAGGCATTAGCTGCGTGAGCTTGAACTGAGGAATGTTGTTTATTGCCCTTGACTTGAGGCGAAGCCGGGATAATATTCTCGAGCGCACGTATTCGCGACTTTAAGAAATTATCAAGTTGCTCGTATGTGGGATAATCTAACGTATCTCCAAGTTTAATTCCCATGCTTTACGGGTGCCTTTATCAAGCCGTTGTACTAGCAAATAAACCAACATGTCGTCCCATGTGTCAACCGCACGGCCGAGGTTTTTTAGAGACTGAATCGAAACGCTTGCTCTATCGCGCAACGCGGTGAAAGCGGCGGCGGAATCTGAGGTCGCGGGAGGAAGCGTATGCAGAGAATGTATGTGCTCGCGCACCAACCGTCGGCGATTGTCGTATCGCGCGAGCAACAAATTCCACGCGATTTTGAAATTTGCATCCGTTAATGCCAGATTGCGTATGGCATCGCTGGCCTCGCCCTTCACGCACGAATGCAGATATTGCAAACGACTGACGTCGAGCAGGTCTCGATTGTTGATTATTAACGCGGTGAATTGATCTCGAAACGCTTCCCACTCGCGAAACTCCCCCGTAAATTTCGGTAAACTTATGCGCGGGAGGTGCGAAAGAGCGAACGCGGAAGGATCTGAGCGCATAGTCGATGACGCGAATGGTTTGTTCGGACTCACGACCGGCTCCAACTCCTCCAGGCACTCCGCCATGTAGTCCGCCGCTGTCTGGTACTTCTCTTCGCAGGTCTCGTACTGCTGCTCCTTGAAGTAGTCGTGATTCGCTCTTTCCGCGACGGGAATAGCGGCCAGGAGGGCGAAGTGTCCACCGTCGATGTTGGCCCAGGAGTCCTTCAGGTCGCTAATTCGACTGCGAATCTTCGCCGCAGTCAAATTGTTTTTGCCGATTTTTCGAAAGTTTTCCAGCGCGCGATCGACTTTTCGCAATCGCTGGAGCTGCCGTTCGAGCAGTTGATCCGCCATGGTGGCTGAGTGTCACTCCGATCCGGCTCGAAGGACCAGTTTTTATGTTGGCGAATTTGGTTGCCGGGCGTAACTCCGGCTTTGCCAATTGGCGTAAGAGGAGGCCGAGTCGACCCCGACAGGGATCCGGAGTGCGGAGAATGAGCGGACACTGCTTTTAGTTGATCATGCACAACAGTAGTTTATTCGGGTTGCACAATCGTTTCTTATACACAATTTATGAGGCGCGATGACGCAATGCTGAGGATGGTCACCACTCGCGTGCAGCGAGGGTGAAGCTGCTGACGCCCGGAGGCGTTAATGTCCGTCGCCGCACAGTGAGAGCGGAACGAGCGCGTGAATAGCGCGGTTGCGAGTGTCTGTGAGACACGATTCGCGAGTGCACGGATGGCACAACAATTTCTGTTCGGATGCACGTCGGGGCGTAAATCCGCGTGGAACGAACTGCTGAGTCTTACGGAAACACGACGGCGAGGCTCGACCGCGTGAACCGGAGTTGAATTAACGAGACGGGTGCACGTCGGCTGTAGCACCGCTTGAACCGCTCGATTTTCTTCGACTGAAGGGACCGGAGCTCTCGCGGGCCCGTTTCCGGAGCATTCCGTGACGCGACAATTGAAAGGGCCAATAGGCGCGTTTCGCAGGATCACGGGATCCTCGCATGTCTGGAACGATAACGCGACGCGAGAGACTGCGCGGTCAGGGGTGACGCGGGGGAGCGGCACGAAGTCGCCTCGTTCAGGGGGCGGCTCAGGGATGGCGGCAGCGGTATCGATCGCGGTGATCGATCGCGGGTGAAAATCCTGAACAGTAA
>JASTWL010000682.1:0-95757 GCA_035220575.1 Temnothorax rugatulus | reverse complement strand
GGGTAGGTTTTTTTAGTGTAAAGGTGTCTTCCGCAGGATGTATCGGATCGGTTCTTAGTATTTCGTGTCTGACACTCAGAAGTATCTCTATGCCCAAAGAAGAAATGGGACAAATCATTTTCAACGTAGCAAGAATGTTTAAAGTGTTCTGGGGGTAGATTTTTTGAGTGTAAGGGAGTCTTCCACAGGGTGTATCGGATCGGTCTTATATGCATTTCGTTTGACACTTGGATGTATTTCTGTGCCAAAGGAGAAATCAGACAAATTATTTAAAAAAAACCGCTCCGGGAACGTTTTAAATTTCAACGAGCTAATGTAATTACACATATACATACACGGCATATATAAATATACAAATTTTTAATCATATTCGTGGAATGTCAAATAATAATGATAATAATACTAGTGTAATACAGCAACAATAATAATAGCAAATGTACTTATGCGTATGTTCTTACATGTACATATGTATATACAACGCATGTACGATGTATATACTTACGTTTGTACTTTACTGCATAGATATTAATTGTGTGTTTCTATCCGTATTTTTGATGTGTATATTTAATTACGTTTGTTTTCTCAAACATTTTGTGTAAAATTTAAATGCTAGTCATAGTGAGTACCATAAATTAAATATTAAGAAAGCGCATTAACCATATCACAATTTTAACAATTGTCTCGAGTCTCGCAAAGTATACTTAACTTTAATGGCGAATACAAGTGGTAGAAATCAAACGAGCATTACGACTAACAAGTAAACCAGGTATCATATACCTTTTATTGTCAGAATCTTCCGTCTAAATATCGGCAATTATTTCGCAATGCCTGTTTCAGAAATGCATGCGTCTACGAATCTACATGCACTGTTTTGTCGATTGTAAAAACGTGAATAAAAAATACCAACGAATCAGGCACGAAGTATAAGAAATAGCATATAATTATATCTGTAAATCGATTATACTATACTATCAAATTGTTTCTTAGCGCGTTATCATCACGTAAATCGTATATCAACGTTATTGAGAACGTTACTCGTGTTTTATTAGCTAATATTAATTAAAAATTCAATATTCCGTGTTTATCACACTAAACGAGGAAGAAATCAGCAGGAATAATAACGTTTTGACGTGCTTTAAAAATAAACACATTTAGATATTTCAACTATTACTCGATATACAGTATATGATACTGTATATATTGTATGATGTTACACTTGTTATTGACAAGCAATTATAATAACGCAATTACCCAGCTAACACAATAGCAAAACTGCTTAGCATTTGGCATCAATCTGCCGTCAATATGTTCGGAAATATATTTACCGAACATATTGACGCCAGATTGATGCCAAATGCTAAGCAGTTTTGCTATTGTGTTAGCTGGGTAGTTTAAGTGATCGAACATAATTGTTGATTGCGATATTTCAGATCGAGTATGCTATGTAATTGTCCACCATCCGTGCAGTTAATGATCGCAAAATATGTGCCTTTTCATCGTACTGTCTGTTTTTACAATATATGAAACACATATATGTATTCAATTTATTATATTGAATTCCAGATGTTGATTCTGTAATTCTCAGAGCCGATTTCACAGTCTCCGATTGATGTGATCCTCCGATTAAACTCACTCTGTAAACTCACTCTTTCTAACTGTCCCCCTAGAAAAGACGAAGAGTGAGTTTAATCGGAGGATCACGTTAATTGGAGACTGTGATATCGGCCCTCAGGGCCACTTCGACCAAGCTCCGATTAACTTAATCGTTGATTAGTCCATTGGAAATGACCAATCGCATTTCCAATGGACTAATCAACGATTAAGTTAATCGGAGTTTGGTCGAAATAGCCCTAATGCACGCAAAGCGCATCACTGTACAGTTAGGTCTCGAATTCTAACTGTAATTTTTCCTCACAGCGTTTATCGTCGTTGTATTTAATATTATGTACTCTTTTTCTTCCTTGTGTGCGAAGCGCTCGCTTAGCATATACGTCTAAGAAAATTCAAGTTTCTTCAATTCATCTTCTTTTCGCTTTATATTCGGTAGATGTCATCGACAATTATTATAAAAATTGTAATCATTGCGTCTTATATGCGACGTTGTACTTCGACATGAAAATGAATTTATCCAAAGAAATATATAATACATGTATTATTTCAGAACTGAGTTTTATATTCTCCAACATTGTATAACATTATTACAATAATTTAATCACAGTATCGTAATAATTTATATTGCAGTATATATATCTTTTAGAAACAATTATGATTCAAGTTATAAACATGACGCGATGTATGGCTCAATCTACTGATATTCGATATATTCGAATCAATTTAAATTATTAATGTTTGTACGTTTAATCGATTATCAGGCGTGGTTTTGGCATAGATACCTAAGGTACCTAATGTGCGTTTTACGTGCGGCATATTTCAACGATTCAGAATCGCTACGAATACAATTCTATTCCGCAGAATTTCTGTAAACGTTGTGATAGACATTTTACAATTAGTGCTTAATGTTATACAATTGCCGTGCAATATTATATCATATGACAAAGTATCGTTTTAAATCCAAGAATCTAAGATCTCTATTGGCGTATCGAAAATCGCAAAAATTACGTGACGTTTCAGTTTGGAAAAGTATTTTTTATAATCTCACAGCTAGTCTCGATTGGCAAAACGAGCATGGCCGATGTAAGCATCCTACAGAAAGGTATGTAATTTCTTGCGAGTTCCTCGTAATCTCTCTTCTATTCTAGAACTATAACTTTATCAAAAATATTTTCTTTGTAGAATAATGTGGTTCACAATTCATATCATAGCTATAATTGGTATGCTATTTATGATGGTGGATTTCACAATGACATACAACAGAAGTCCGACAGTCACTATTCCCGAGACCTATCTCGTTCCAATACAAAATGTTGACTTTCCCGCGGTCGCAATCTGCAACGTTAACCGAATCAGCCAAAGGGCAGCGATCGATCTTGCTCGCGAACTGTATGTTTTCATCTCTATCACAGGATAATTCACAGTAGAAATTCAATCTGAGACTGTTTAATTCTGTAAAAATACTTAAGCCTACATGGGCTTAAAATTATTTTGTATTTGAGTGAATTTTTATCCGTGTAGAAATTTTTGTGTTAAATTTTTAACATATACTGGTGTTAATGTAACATATTGTCATTGTGTTATTTTGACTTTAATGCGTTTAAGTTAATATTCAACGTTTCTAAAAGTTAAAATAACACAATTTGTATGTTAAATGCACGAATTCTTTTATTCTTTATTTTAACATATAAAATATATGTTAAAATAAATTAATTCTACCAAGTTATGTTACTTTCCTCTCTATAAGAGTTTTTATCTATTAAATCATTTTCTTATGTTATATATATAATACACACACACACACACACACACACACACACACCATATAATATTATAAAGAGATAGCGCTATCATCTGCTTTTTACAAGAAAAAGAGAAGAAAGAATAACATTTAATAAGAATAACATTTTACTTTAATTAAATTTAACATATATTATAAAATATATTTATTTAACATTGCTTCTAAATAGTTACAACTTTATGTTAATTTTCCTCATATTTGTGTTATTTATTTACATATCCGCCTTCTGTTAATATAAAAATTAGAATGGATAAATTGGGACATTTGAAATGTGTTAACTTTAACATAGAATTTTTACTGAGTATATAAGAGTAGAATTAGAATCAAAAGTCCGTTTTGGATCTCGCGACAAGAATGTCGGAACAAAATTATATTTAACCCTTTATGTCCTTGAGAAGGCTATAGTTATATTCAAAAATAATTTATATTACTCTATTTGTTTTACATTATATATGGCTTTATAAGCAATAAATATTATCAAAATTATTCCACTTTTTACCACTCTAAAATTCGAAAACTTTTATCAATTCTATTATCCTCGAGATAAAAAATACCATTTTTGTTTATTTAAAATATATAAGAATGCTTCATAATAAAAATGCTTTATAATAAAAATTCTTGGTAAAAATGCACATTAAGTTAGCCACTTCCGATAATTTTGAGCCTGACATAGGGGAAAGTGGGGTAATAGTGCGCATCTGAGGTAAATCTGTTGGTTCGTGATAATACTATTTTGGGAAGAGGTAGTGCGTGAAAGGATATGTTGATTGAAGTCCGTTACCCAGGTAGCAAGCACTCGTCATTTTGACGTCAAAAGACGTCAAAATGACAGACTTTTGACGTCAATTGACGTCAAAATGACGAGTGCTTGCTACCTGGGTATACTTTATCTCTTAATACCGTCTTTAATCACAGAAATATTCTAAGTCGTTACAGTTCCGAAATATTCTAATTGTAAGTCGTACCGCTCACAAAATATTCTAAGTCGGTTCACGCGGATACGTCTTTACCCTAGCGAGTCGCAGTATCGAATGCTTGTCTCTCTGTCCCCGGGATCTCGCGATCGTTTTTTCCTCTCCGGACTTCGGGTCCTTCGAGAAGTCGCTCGTCACGTTTCGATCGGTTTTATGTTATTAATTATTGTTTGTGTCTTGCCTGTAACGTTCCCGCTTATTGTTACCTATATTTATGTTTTTCCTATCTAACGTCTTTCCCTATTTTTCGACCTTACTTCCTTTCGATTCGAGCTGTTTCGGCAGCCAAGTATATGACGATATAATCGCCACACTATCAAAAAGTTAATGATAGACAAATGACATGTATTATTTGGCTGGGATTGCCCCCGTTATGCATGTGTGTGTAAGAATCTCATATATCCCAGCGAGAAATGACCCATCGAATCGACGTCGAATTGACGTCGAAAACGTATATCGAAAAGTAATTAAAATATTCATCGATTTTGATTGATTTATGACACAACTTTAGATGACTTTTCGACTCAGAATTATAAATCGATTTCGACTCGATATTGATTATTATTTCGTCACTGCAGATATGGGCCGATTCACCGTCTCCGATTAACATGATTCTCCGATTAAACTCTTCTTAGGCTCTTTCTAAGGGGGGGAGATCCATAGACTGCAAGTTGCGAGGAGAAGACGGATGAATTGATGAGGGGGATTATTTAAAATGGGAGAATATCTCTTGGAGATTGAGGAAAGGTTTCCTCAATGTATTTGACTAAATAAGAGGCTTTACTACAGTACAATCCGCAATTAAATATTACATGGTTAATATTTTGCATTGGGTTGCCACAAGGGCAGCGTTCGGCTGATGACAAAGAACGAGACGTCTACGCCGTAGCGTGGACATAAAGTAAAGCATATATAGAAAAACGTAAGATGTAAAAGACTGTAAAATATATAGCCTTTCGCGACTTACGTTATTTTCTACCTTATTTTAGTGTGCTTTTCATTTAGCAACTCAAGTCGACACAAGAGCCATTCTGTCTCTTTTCAACATCTAGTGAGCAACAAAGATAGAATTACGCTTGTGTCGACTTGTGTCGTTAACTGGAAAGCACCTTTAGTCTATTAACAGCCTTCCGAAGTTCCGATCGCGGACTTGTATCCAATTGCAGCACTGCTGTTTGGCGCCGTCGGTGCTCAACGAAATATTCAAGTCGTTGCTCGGTTGCCGGGTTGTTTGCGCACGCGCAGCAAATGGCGGCTCATATATATAACGCAAGTAATAAAAAGCTGTTTTCAGCAGAGAAAACTACTTTGCAATTGTTGTAAAATTTGTGAATGTGATTGGGGTATGCTTTTAATTTTGGCCGAAACTAAGAGTAATACACCAATCAAATTCACGAATTTTACAACTGCAGTTGCAAAGCAGCTTTCTGCTGAATACAATTATAATTAGTATAATGCCTGTATATATTAGGTGCCTATGTATATAAAACCTTTTTTACCTTCTGTCTTTAATATTTGTTTTTAATTATTTAATTTTTTAATTTAATTTAATTATGTTTAAAAAGTAATGGCAAACACGGCAGGTTTGTCTAGAATTCTTAAATAGATGAGCGACAGAAAGAGAGTTCCTTTGAAGTCAATTTTGTCTGTATTACGTGTAGTTATCTTTAAAAAAAAAAAAAAAAAATATGTTGACGTAAAAGAAATTGAGAGTAACTAAAAAATTTTTACCCCACACAGCATACGTACTTTATCTGAGGGACGTCCTACAGACATCATTTTGGGATATCTCAATAACCGCAGGACATCCCAAAATGGTCTCAAATATCCGGTGGATATCCAGCAGATGCACAAGTGTCCGGCTATTTATCTTGCAGACATCTTAGATGACGTCCACAGGATATCTGGGCAGACCGAAAAATATCGCAAGATATTATGGGGATGCTGGAGCGACGGCCGAACTTCCTTGATGTCGATAATGTCGAACATTTTTAATTCCGTTCTAATTTGTTTTCTATCATTTTCTATATTACCGGTCTATATCTGTCTATATCTAACGAGAGGCATCTGTCCTTGTTCGATTGCTGCGCCATCTCTCGCTACACGCAATACTACTCCGCACGCATACATACATATGAGATTTTCAGACACATTTTTCTCTTATACTAAAGCTTCCAGGCTCATTTCTGAAAGCACAACATTGTTCTTTTTTGTAATCCCGAGTGCGCTGCATGCTTATTTTATACGTACAAAGTTTAAATTTTTATATGCAGCAAATGTTGTCACAACAAAACTATAATTTTTCATTTTTTTTTTCGTTTTTGATGTAAAATCGGCTGCAGCGCACTCCGTTTTTGTGCGTGCTTTAATTCTGTAAAAAGTTTTTTCAATTCCGTAAAGCCAATTCAAAGTTCAGTGTGTTCAAAAAAATGTCGGTAATTCTGGCCAATCCAGCATCCCCTTAATTATATAGCACTCGCAATATTATATGGATATTCTATGTACAATGAGCCGGAAATTATGGTTTAAAGGGGATAATTGTACAATCGTGGACAGAAATATTGTTCCTCTTTTGTGATAAATTTCGGAATGCATTCGGTTTGTCCAATAAAAGAATTCTCCCATTGGAAAATAAATTATAAAATTAAACAAACACATTCTAAACCTTATAACAAAAAAATTAACCTTTCTATCCACGATGTATGTACATAAAAAAATAAGTATATTTATACATTGCATATTAAATCTTTATCTATTAAAAGAATAGTTTTTAAACAAAGTACCTCTAATTTTTGGAAAAAAATACAATCAGTAAAAATAAAAATACATATAAACTACTCTATTTATATGTATTTCTATTTTTACTGATAATTGTATTTTTTTTTCCAAAAATTAGAGGTACTTTGTTTAAAAACTATTCTTTTAACAAATAAAGATTTAATATGATAATTTTTGAAGATAAATAAATTTTGTACACCGTACAAAAATAGAGGTATATATAAAGTACTTTTAAACTTTAACATTTGTAAAATATAACTGTATTAACATATGTTAATGTGTTAGTACATATCTCTCATACAACACAATCTCTCAAGAGACTAAAAAAGAACTTGAAAAGCAAAAATGTTAAAAATGTATAACATGTTTTAAAAAAATAACAGCAATAAATGTAATGCTGATGGGTCACACTGTTTACTCGTTGCCTGTTAAATGTCTTTTGTATGTCTTTCCTTAGCATGTCTGAAGCTGGTTCTACAATACGTCGCAAACAATGGCAACTGCTAGTTGAAAAGTGTTATTTCCACGTCGCACTTGTCAATTGCAGTTGTCGAAAGAGAGTTGGCAAATTTTTAACTTTTTTGGCGACAATAACTGGCAATCGGCAATCAGAATTAACACTTTTGAACTAGCTGTTGCCATCGTTTGCGACGTATTGTAAAACCGGCTTTAACCAGTCAGGTATACACTTTTTGATTCCTTGTAGCGTTGCATCGTTATGCATCTGCATTTTGTAGTTGCTGAAAAATTTAAGTATACACACACACACACACACACACACACACACACACACACACACACACACACACACACGTTTTTCGTACCTAACGGATTAAATATAATAAATGTAGTTAATATCGCTTGGAACGCTGCGGTATGTCGCGAAAAGGGCAGGACACAAACTGTATGTAGTCTTTATACTGTTAGAACTCTTTATTCTATTCACGAGAATATTACACAACACGTCTTGACGCAACGATGGTCAAGGCTCTTATGCACAGGACCGTGACGATTGCACGCAGACAACGACCGTAACGCACGCCACACAGGAGCTGCCCTCTCTAGAGGCGGGAGCGCATCGCTCGTTCAAAGCCCGGCTCTCAATAATAAATACAATACTTTCCAAAAAATAGTGTTTTACATTTTTCAATTATAATGTTACGTCCTGTGGACACACTTCGCGATTTCTTTCTTCCATAAAAACCTTTCGTAAGATGTTTTTCCAACAGAATTATTTTTGAGATGACGAGAACCAAATAATATTTGTCGATAGGCGGGCAGATTACTGATGATAATGAATCACCATTCTTCTCAACATCAAAATCAAATAAATAAGTGTATTAATTGTGAAACTGCGCCACCAGTCAACAGTCGGTCAATAGCCGTCATTCTCAGGGAAAATTCGTGAAAAAACACTTGACGCCAGACAATAACAGATAAAACGAGACGATAGAAATTTCGAAATCTAGCGTCTCAATCCATGAGAAATTGTGAAACCCGCGCCGCCGAAAATTCGTGAAAAACACTTGACGCTAGACAATAACCGATAAAGCTGAGACAATAGAATTTTCAGAATCAAGGGTTTCGATCGTCTCCGTGAGAAAAAACATGTTTTTCAGATGATGACTAACAAGAGTCATCATCGGAAAAACAAGTTCCCCACAAAAAAATTGATTTGAGACATATTCCTCGATAACCCATCCCTAAAAATCATATATAAACCGCGACAGCGGGACACCGAGGCATTCCGAAATTCTAAACAGTAGATTCATAATTCAATCGCTTCTGGCGTCGTCAACTTTATATTTATTATAACTAAATTCTGTGCGCGTTAAGTCTCAACACGAAATCACCATGCTGATGAAAACCACCACCGATCTGCAGAGCCACGAGATCTTGAAACTCCGTCAAGAAGAGGAAACGCTAAAGGCCAGCAAGCATTAAGTTCTTCAAATTTTTTCTCACCTTTACCTTTTCTCTTACAAAAGGTCTATTGAATTATCGAATCCTCAGATTTCATTTCTCAAATTTTGTCTCAACTCTACCACAGATTTATAATATATATATATATATATATATATATATATATATATTATAAATCTGTGGTTATAATAAATAATATATATATAATTAAATAATTATGTACATTTAACCGCGACATATTTGCTTATTTTATTTTTATTGCGGTCCGACATACAGCCCACATTTAATCTACTATAAACGTTTTCAATTCTCCGTTCAATTTGCATGATCCTCGATATGTACATACATACATTACACTAATTTCTCTTTTCTTTGTTTTCCATGTAATTTTAACGATTCTGTAATAATCCGAGCAGGATGTCAAGTTTAATATTTAGATTCTCTTCCATCAAAATCATTCAAAATCCTGTTCGATGACCTCCGTACCATTGTAACACCCGCGCCCTTCCCACACACACACATACACCTCACACTCGTATACATATATGCGTGTATAAAATAATTTGCCTACTTTTCTGTTATAATTATACTCCGCTTAAATTTTACTAGATCTTTTATTTATTAATGAATGTTTAAATGCTTTGTTATGAGTAGGTATACTATGGGAGTCGTGGACCAGTTCGTGGAGGGAGGATGACGTCATCGGCGTGGGGGGGGCTGGGGTGGTGGCAGGGGGTAGTGGGTGGCAGGGGGTGGTGGGTGGCAGGGGTGGTGGTGGCAGGGGTGGTGGCAGTGGCAGGTAGGTGGCAGGGGTGGTGAGTGGCAGGAGGTGGGGGCGGCAGAGGCGACAGGGGTGGTGGGGGGAGGGGATAAATTAAAAAATAAATAAATAGATTAATAAATAGATAAATAATAGATAAATAAAAATTAAATAGATTAATAAATAGAAAATTAAATAGATAAACAGATAAATAGAAAATTAAATAAATAAATAATTATGGTGCCGAAGGCCATTTTCTAGGTCAGCGTTCAACAAAAAATCAACAAAAAACCATATTTTACGTGACTTAAACTATAATGACTTAAGGATGTATGTCCGATCAGTCAAAGTAAAGGGATCAAGCTGAAATTTACAGAGATTGTGCACTTATATATCCCAAAAACCTGTATTAAATTTGCGATCGATTGACCCGTTTCTGATTTGCTTTAAAAGTTACAGAAATAATTATATATATATATATATATATATATATATAGATATACTTCCCATGTAAATATCATAATATGTATCTCTGCTCCAGTGCGGTAAAAGTGAATGAAATTTTTATGGTACACTTCTATGACATCGAGAATTGCAATTACGGTTTTTTAAGTTTTTCTGTTAATATTTTTTTCAATTCTTTTGTTGATTTTTTTGTTGAACGCAGACCTAGAAAATGGTCTTCGACACCATAATTATAAAGCTCACCTTTGTACTCATACCTGTGTGATGGTCCCCCTCGCCGTCGAGATCCCCTCACCCCAACACCCCGCGCGGAGCACCACATATTTATGCTGATATTTAATTTTAGAAATTACATCATTCATTCAGTCATAAAAAATCCGTTTATTTAACTCTTTTTACATAATATTTTATACTTCATACGCGACGACCCGGCATTAATAAAGTAGAAAGTTTTCAATCTGTTCGCATAAAGATACACGGTACTTGGCGCGAAACACTATCGTGTCTCTTGACATAGTCCAGACAAGACATTCTCCAGATATTAGACTCCAGATAGACACATGTGGATATTTTTCCTTCATCTGAGCAAAGAAGTCGCTATTGTGATCATGCATTACATGAATCGCGTTCAGTTTAGGATGCTGCTCGAAAATTGTGGAACTAGATAACTGCCGCAAGTATACTTGTTTTACATCTTTACAAAGTGTCAGCTCGTTGATATCGTCATGATGATCCACCAAATTGATTTCTTCCAAGCGTTGACAGGAAGAAAACAATCTATGGAACACATGTTTATTGAGTGTGTAATCATTCCTGTAAAAAAAGCCACATACTATTACTACGGTTCAATCGCAAAGAAAAAAACAACCGTTCATGATGTTTGCAAGAGATGTAAATTTCGAAAACATACAAATTTCAATAATAAAGAATATGATAATATGCATTTAAAAATATAGCACAAACTTACATCCATAAAATACACAGTTTTCTTAAATTTTTACACTCACAGAGGTCATCAATATTTCGCGATGAAATAATACCTCCCGATATATCTAAAATTTCCAAGTCTGGACACGAATTTCTTAACTGCATTGTAATTGCGTCTGCATCTAAATCTTCTGTTACACCGCCGGGACAAAGTAAGACACGCATTCGCCGAGTTTTTTGCAGTATTTTACAAACAGGTTTAGCTGTTCTAAATGTCATTCTAAGGTCTAAATGTTCTAAACCTTTTATGTTGCGGATGTTCGAGAGACCTTTGTCCGTTAATGCGTTGCCCCAATATGCAGCGAGATCCAATACTAAAAATAATATATACATATATATTGGTATCACATCCAATTTACCCGTAATCTAACAATTCATATTTATAATATTAAATTAATTTAATTACCTTTCAAATTTTTACATATCCTCGAAATTTTAAATAAAATAAGGTTATTAACAGAGTCGCAGTCTCTTAACCGCAGGTGAGTTAAAAACCTGCCAAATTTGTTTATCAATCTTAACAAATGTGCAACAGAAAATCCACTTGATGTTAAATCCAACTGTTTTAAAAATTTACTTGTGGGTGCAAAAAAAGATATTATATTATGGATGTGAGTAGAATTTTTATATTTGTATATTACGTAAATTTAAACATTTTAATTTAAAGAGACTACGATCCCGTGTTATTCTTCTGAGACGTTTATTTACTGCATACATGTGACTCAACGACCTCATATCTAGGTTTTTTTTAATATTTTTAGAATTATTTCATCCTGCAAAGATAAAAAATAAAATTTCAATACATGAGATTGCATATGGTGGTCTCGTGTACCCCTACCAAAGATAGCACTACACTAATTAACTGCGTTTTCTCGCGAGCGCTCGGCCGCGCTGACTTAAGTATGTAAACAAATTCGACAACAATATTCATTACCCCGATCGACACTCTCACCGACGATCTCGTCAGACGACATAAGCTATAGGCGAACATGTACATGTGGAGTCATACCATCATGACCCGCAGAGAGTCACATGTATTGTTGAGGACTAATATTCCACACATCCAACCATACACTACCACTCTCCACAACTACATATGTTAGCCCCAAATACATTTCGAATACTTACAGGAAGTACTGATAAATTCTTGCAGGTGACTTCTCCATAATTACTGATGGCAGTTTGATATCATCTCTTGTATTATACCTTGTATTATTCAAATGATGATTCCTGTGATATTTCTTATCCTTAGAAGATATATCACTGTGAAAAATATTAAAACAAATTAATTTTAATTGTCATGGATGAGGATCTACTTAAAATGTTAAAATTTTCCATATTAATTGCACAGCATCTAGCCATGTAGAATACTTTGAAGAGCTGGACATAAAATTTGTTTTTAAAACAACAATAAATATGTGTGAAAAATTTCAGAAAGAAACCTCAAACAGTTTTAAATTTATTCTATTTTAAAAATCACCTACAAAACAGCATTCTAGACAGGATACCCCCTTAAGAGAATAAAAACTTGCACATTGCTTCCTCATAGTTTTTAAGTGTGCAGGTAGAAACTTGCACATTGCTTCCTCATAGTTTTGAAGTGTGCAAGTAGAAACCTGCACATTGCTTCCTTATAGTTTTTAAGTGTGCAAGTAGAAACCTTCGCTCACAAAGCTCCTCTATGAGGAAGCTTTTATTTTATTCGATGTATAATTATTAGCATTTATTTATTTTGGCTTCCTCATAGAGGAAGCTTTGTGAGCGAAGGTTTCTACTTGCACACTTAAAAACTATAAGGAAGCAATGTGCAGGTTTCTACTTGCACACTTCAGAACCCCTTTACCGATCATCGCCAAATTCAATACCAACCTTCCTCTATCTACTCTATCGATACTCTATCGATTAAAAAAAATAAACAAGCACAGTAACAACTGTGCCGCAATCAACACGTAGAACTACGTCTATTAGAATAGAACATATATGGAAGAGGCATTGAACATCGAGTCTGTGTCCGACGTAGTTCTACGTTGTTGCTTGCGGCACAGTTTGTGCCAACAACGTAGAACTACGTCGGACACAGACTCGATGTTCAATGCCTCTTCCATATATGTTCTATTCTAATAGACGTAGTTCTACGTGTTGATTGCGGCACAGTTGTTACTGTGCTTGTTTATTTTTTTCGAATTTTAAGAAAAATAAGTTTTGAAAATCGACGAAGTATCAGGAGAACATAACCGACGAAGAGGTCGCACTATTCAAATTCCAAAAATTAAAAAATTTACGGAAAATCGACGAAATATCAGGAGAACATAACTGTTGAAGAGGTCACACTATCCAAAATTCCAAAAATTAAAAAAATTTCCGAAAAATCAACGAAGTATCAGGAGCACATAACCGACGAAGAGGTCGCACTATCCAAAATCCCAAAAATTATTTTCGAAAAATCGACGAAGTATCAGGAGAACATAACCGACGAAGAAGTCGCACTATCCAAAATCCCAAAATTATTTCTTAAAATCGACGAAGTATCAAGAGAACATAACCAACGAAGAGGTCGCACTATCAAAAATTTTCGAGAAATTAACGAAGTATCAGAAGAACATAACCGCTGAAGAGATCGCACTATCCAATATTCTAATAATTAAATTTTCGAAAAATCGACGAAGTATCAGGAGCACATAACCGACGAAGAGGTCGCACTATCCAAAATCCCCAAAACTATTTTCGAAAAATCGACGAAGTATCAGGAGAACATAACCAACGATGAGGTCGCACTATCAAAAATTTTCGAAAAATTAACAAGTATTAGGAGAACATAACCGACGAAGAGGTCGCACTATCCAAAATTCCAAAAATTAAATAATTTTCCGAAAAATCGATGAAGTATCAGGAGAACATAACCAACGAAGAGCGAAAACATTTAGCAACCGACGAAGAGGTCGCACTATCCAAAATTCCCAAAATTAAAAAATTTTCGAAAAATCGATGAAGTATCAGGAGAACATAACCAACGAAGAGCGAAAACATTTAGCTTACATCGAGTTCTTTCAAAAACTATATAATAAAGTATATTTTCCTTTAATACTTTTCGAGAACAAACCCATATCGAAAAATTAACCACGAAAACATTTAGCTTACATCGAAAGCTTTCAAAAACTATATAATAAAGTATATTTTTCTTTAATACTTTTCGAGAAAAAGAAACGTTGCATGAAAACGTTGCATGAAAACGTTGCAAGAAAACGTTGCATGAAAACGTTGCATGAAAACGTTGCAAGAAAACGTTGCAATCATACCCCCATACCCCCCGAGAAAGACGTAGTTCTACGTAAAAAAAAACAGCCCGATATCTCAATATTTGCGGAAGGTATAGAAATTTCGGTAAAGGCACATACACACGCTCATACACACACACACACACATACATACATACAGACATTTTTAAAATTGCAATTTTTCGACGTTTTAGAACATTCTGAACACATTCAGAAAAACAAAAAAATTTTTTTTTTTTACGAAAACAAAGCTTCTTCTATGAGGAAGCAAAAAGATTGAATATTACATATAGTCAATTATTATAATACCTTTCACAAATACTACTGTTGTATTGAATCGCTTGGAACGATATGCGAGATGCGTAGAGATGGACAGGACACTAACTGTACAAGTTTTTTATACTATAGGAACTCTTTATTCAATTCACAGGAACAACACACAATACGTCTTGACTACACGATGGTCAAGGCTCCTATGCACACGACCGAGACGACCGCACGCAGACAACGACCGCAACGCACGAGTGGCGCTTAGAACGCGCGCCACACAGGAGGTGCCCTCTCTAGAGGCGGGAGCGCATCGCTCGTTCAAAGCCCGGCTCTCAATACTCCCTCCCTTTGTGCGAGCGATCCGTGGTCCTTCTCTAAGTTTAGTCTTTATCTGAAACACAACAAAAATCAATTATCGAGTAAAATTAATCTCTAATTTTGTTTAGACTCTATATTCATTATCTTATCTCTCAAATATGCCAATGCTTCTAAAGGTAAAGGTTTTGTCATAATGTCCGCCAAATTTTTTTTGGTCTCAATCCATTCGACTTTCACCTTTCCTTGATCAACACACTGTTTGATAAAATCTCCATGAGTGTCAGCCATATGTTTTCTGTTTCCAGTTTCTTCTCTTTCTCTTAAGTTTTTCTTTATTTCCTCTAAGTTGTCATCAAACATTTTAAGTTTGTGACTTCCATCCTTCTTAGTGCAGTTTCCTGCTGCTCTGTTGTCACACCAGATTGTTACAGGCAAGAATGTTCTTCCAACAACATATCTGAGCGACTTGTCCAACGAGATTACTTCTTGACAGGCCTCACTCATTGCTAGATACTCTGCTTGACAAGTAGCGAGTGTAACATATGTCTGTTTATGACTTCTCCATGCTATCACATCTCCAAATAGTTTGATTATATATCCTCCAGTGGATGTAGAATCAATGCAATCTCTGAAACTAGCGTCTGTTAGTGACTCTAACACGTCTGTTTTACCTCTAAATATTAATCCTTGATTCGCAGTTCCTCTAAGATATCTGAAGACTCTTTTTACATCTTGCCAGTCGTCTTCTGCAGGCTCTAATTGTTTCCTTGCTAAATAATTCACTGCAAAGGCTATATCAGGTCGTGTAGCATTCGCTAGATACATTAAGCTTCCTATTGCTTCTCTATAAGGTACTCTTATAATTTCTTTTCCAGTGTTGTTTTCTTCTAATTTACTCCTTTTGTTTTTGTTGCTCATCCTTCTGGTGACCATAGGAGTGCTCTGAGGCTTGCATTCATTCATATGGAACTTTTCCAGTACGCTCTCAGTATATTGCATCTGATGAATGCTCATATATCTTTCTTCTTTGTTTCGTTCTATTGTTATTCCCAGAAAATTCTTGGGTTCTCCAAGATTCTTCGTCTCAAATATTTTACTCAACTTCTCTATGATTTCCTCTAACTTCTTCAGATCATTGCTTGCAACTAACATGTCATCTACATAAAGTAATATGATCACTATTTTGCCTTCTTTCCTCCACGTGAACAGGCATAGCTCATGTAGATCATTCTCTAATCCAAGTTTCTTAGCCTCTTCTGAAAATCTCTTATTCCATCTTTTCGGATTTATCTTCAATCCATACAAAGCTCTATTTAATTTACACACCTTAGTCTTCTTGGTGTTTTCATCCACTTCTACTCCGTCTGGAATTTCCATATATATTTCTTCTTCTATGGTTCCATTCAGGAATGCAGTTTTCACATTTAGTTGACAGGTATATAAATTATACTTGTTTATTATTGCCAATATGGATCTCACCAAAGACAATCTTGAAACCGGTGCATATGTCTCTTTCAGATCATACACATTTTTGTCTTTACATCCTCTTATCACCAGTCTCGCTTTATATCTGGTTGATCCATCTGCTTTTAATTTCCTCTTAAATACCCATCTTGAATCTATAATGTTAGCTCGTTTACCATCCATTATCTCTGTCGGTCTATCAACAAACGTCCATACTTGATTGATTTGCATAGATTCAAGTTCTTCTATTACAGCATTTTTCCAGTTTTCTCTTTCGCTGCTTGTCATCGCCTCTTCATATGTCGAGGGCTCTCTATGTAATGATGCCAGAAGACATCGACTCAATTCATCTTCATTCTCTATATTCTGTTGAATATTTTTCACAGTAGTATAATTAGCAAAGCTAATATTTTCTATTACTCTCCGCACGTTAGCGTCTCCATTATCTTCTAGTTTTCTTTTGGTTCTACTTCTAGTCATTGGAGTTTCACTTTCCTTTCGTTCGACCTTATTTTTCTGTTCGTCTAGTTGGGTTGTTTGTTTTCTCGGTCTTCCTCTTTTCCTTTTCTCAGGAATCTCTAATTTTTGTTTTCCCTTTTCATCATCTTCTACGAATTCTTTCATCCAGTTTTTATTTGAGTCTTTTTCTTCTTCTGTTTGACTGTTTTGATATACATTTTTCATTAAATCGAATGTGTCGGGACTCTATGAATTTTCTTGTACTTGGATGCCAGAGTATATATCCAGTGTCGGTATATCCCACCAACACACCTCTAATAGCTCTTTTATCGAATTTCGACGTAGGCTTTGATACTCTTGCATATCCAATGCATCCGAATCTCTTTATTTGCTCAAAGTGACAACTCGTTTCTGGTGAAAACTTCTTCAACGGGATCTCGTATTCTATAGTTTTGTGTGGAGATCTGTTGTACGCATGCACAGCAGCGTCAATTGCCAACTCCCACATACTCTTTGGTAATCCCGAGTCGAACATATATGTTCTTACTTTCTCTTGCAACGTTCTGCTGAACTTTTCTGCAACTCCATTATGTTCTGGAGTATACGGTGGCGCGTAAATGGCTTCTATCTTTTCTCTATCCAGTACTTCTCTAAACGCACCTCCCGTGAACTCCTTGCCTTAATCTGACTTTACGTAGCACAGTTTTTCTTCTTTTCCCAGTAAATTTCTGGCTTGTATGAGGTATTTCTCTAAAGCCTCTCCAGACTCGTCTTTCGTCTTTAATGAGTATGCTTTCGCCAATCTAGAATGGTCATCTATAAACACAATAATAAATCTCTTTTGTCCTGGATATGAGGTGGGTTTCATCGGACCTATAATATCCGTGTGTATGACTTGAAGTGGTCTTTGAGCTCTATTTCTATTTTCTTTAAACGGCAGTTTTGTCATCTTTGCCATTATACAGACTTCACACTCTAATATGGAGTTATTAAGCTTAACATTCTCTAATCTCTTTTCTACTTTTTGTAGCTGTCTTAAATAGTTTAACGACGTATGACCTAATCTAACATGCCATAACATCGCCTCATTTATTTTCTCTAATTTCTTTACTTTTTCAATTACTGAGCTTTCACACATTTCTTCTATATTCTCTAATGTTTGTATATCCTCTAACTTAATGACTTGATCGAGTTCAGCATTATTGTGTTCTATACTTTCGTTCACATTTGTGAGCTCTCCTTCATTCTCCCTCCCAATCGCAGAGCCAACATTATCCCTCTCATCTAACTCTCCCTCCGAAATTGATAATTCATTGGTCTGAATGTTTGCTTGCGATTGTTCAGGAAGCTCACAATGTGGAACAATTTCTGCTTTACATCTATACACAGCACATTCTACATTATTTTAGAAATTATCTACTTTTCGCTCGCAGGTTTTTTCCTATTTTTAATTGGGATCGCTAAGAAAATTGACTCTTTTTTTAATTAATCATTTATTTCTAACATTTTTAACATTTTCCGCAACTAATGCATTTACGGCAATTAACACAAACATTTTCTTTATTAACTTTATTCCGTCTATAATTTTCTCTTCTTTTTCTTCGCTGATTCCTTCCGCGTGATTTTGTCTGAACTGCAACACTTTTTTTCGACACCTCAGTTAGCCGCAATTCCTCAGTCTGCGTTGCTGTCGACGTACTTTTCTCGGGAAGTTGTAGGACTTCAGTCTGTGAAGCTCTGGAGAGGCGTCGAGGAGAAGGAGGGAGGGGAGAAATCAAACGAGGAACTTGGAATTCCTTGAGGATGGATTCGGGCTCTGGTGTTGAAGTTACTGGAAGGAAAGGTT
Organism: Temnothorax rugatulus; assembly: GCA_035220575.1. Taxonomy (NCBI): domain Eukaryota; kingdom Metazoa; phylum Arthropoda; class Insecta; order Hymenoptera; family Formicidae; genus Temnothorax; species Temnothorax rugatulus. The sequence goes on along the minus strand of JASTWL010000682.1, from coordinate 76,826 downwards.
TTTTTTTATTCGGAGTCACATGCAGAGTAGGTAAGGTTAGACGACTGGCACCGAGAACCGGCGAATGCTTGTTCTCGTTTCTTTGGTTTGTTGGCGAACTTGCGCCAACTGAAAGTTTACCTTTTAGCGGCTGTGCGCTGGAGGTTTCTGAATCCTCTAGATTCGGTAATGATCGCGCCGACGAGCGTTGAGCGTCGTTCCCCTTGTGTCTGGCACCGGAGGGCTGATCAATTACGATCACCTTCCTAGAAGGCTCAAAGGTCGTGCTCCTATTCCTGGAAAGCGGCCGGGCGCCTTTCTCAGAAAGCACCTTCCTCGGAGGATCCGGGAAAAGATCCTGAGCTGTCCGTTTGGCACTGGGCGCCTGGGCGCCGTTGGCCGGGCTGTCGCTCAGGACGACCTTCCGTCTTGCAACGTATTGCTGCAAGGAAAGCGGCTGAGTTCTTCGGCGGACCGTCGAACGCGCTATAACCTCTTCTCCGGCGAACCGGGAAGGGTCCTGGGTGTTTTTCGAGAGTGACGTGGTGAGGCTTGCTCGACCGTCTAGGTCGACTGCTCGCAATCCACCGAATCTCTCTGGCATCGGGCGCTCCTTTTATACCAGAAAAATTCGGCGGCGAGAATCAACAACGCATGTTGCTAGGCAACTTGCGCTTCATGAAACTGTCAATCTTGATGACTTGAATATCTCCGCAATTGACGACTTGAAACTCTCCGCGTTTACTGTCCTGAAATTGCTCCGCGCGCATTTCAAGTTCCGTCGGCGGTTAAAGGGTCACCAATTTAGAAATTATCTACTTTTCGCTCGCAGATTTTTTCCTATTTTTAATTTCTAAATTGGTGACCCCGACGTGATCGCTAAGAAAACAAAATGGAGGGCGACGGAAGAGTCCAGATTAATGGAGAAAACCAGGTGGGCAGAGTATCAATCAGAATACCGCCATTCTGGAGTGATGAGCCCGAGCTGTGGTTTGCGCAGCTGGAAGGACAATTCGTCCTGAGCGGAATTACAGCGGATACAACCAAATACTCTTGCGCAATTGCCCAGCTAGAGTCTAGACAGATCAAAGAGATCAAAGACATAATTACACAGCCCCCGGAGGAGAACAAATATGAGACGGTTAAAAAGGCGCTCATCCAGAGACTAACAGTTTCTCAAGAGCAACGAACCCGGCAGCTTTTAGAACTTGAGGAAATAGGAGACAGAAAGCCGTCACAATTTCTTCGTCACTTACGAACTCTAGCCGGAAGCAATGTCCCAGACTCTCTTCTTCGAACGCTTTGGCTTGGAAGACTTCCAACACAGATGCAGATGGTCTTAGCAACCAGAATTGACGATCCATTAAATGATGTGGCACAGCAGGCAGACCGCATCCACGAAATGTCGAGTAAAGTTGTTATAGCCGCCACGGCTGCTGGGGGTCAGAAAAATTCGGCGGCGAGAATCAACAACGCATGTTGCTAGGCAACTTGCGCTTCATGAAACTGTCAATCTTGATGACTTTACTCGAAAAGCCCAAAGGGAGTTATAATGGCCGTCTTCGGAATATCTTTGGGATGAACCGGAATTTGATTGTAAGCCCGTACCAAATCTAGTTTCGAAAAGATTTTCTTTCCATGAAGATTCTGCGAAAAATCTTCGATATGTGGAATTGGGAAATTATCCGGCTCTGTCCTGTTATTTACTCCTCTGTAGTCCCCACAAGGCCTCCATGCGCCTCCTTTTTTGGGAACCATATGAAGAGGCAAAGACCAGCTGCTTTTTGAAACTCGAATTATCCCCTCCTGAAGCAGGAGATTGAACTCAGCTTTTGCTGCCTTAAGCTTTTCCGGAGCTAGTCTTCGTGGTCGACACGCTACTGGCGGTCCTGGCGTTGTTTTAATAAAATGTTCTGTCGAATGCTTTGCTTTACGCGCTCCAGGAGTTGCCCTGGTAATGCTCGGGAATTCAGCCAGAATCCGATGATATTTGTTTTCAACGGAAAGGACCTTTACTGCCTCTATTGCCTGCGTATCTTGCTGTTCCTTTGGCATGGATTTGAGTCATTCCATCAAGAAGAATCCCGTTTTGTAAGTCTGGTAGTAGATGGTAGAAGGCCAAAAAGTCTGCTCCTATGATTGGTTGTGTGACGTCTGCTACTACAAACCGCCAAGGAAATGCACGTCGCAAACCGAACTCTGGCTGTAGAGTAACCCATCCGTATGTCGTAATTGTTGAGTCATTTGCTGCAAATAATTCGTAATTGATAGGTCTTTTAAACCCTGCTGTCATTGATCTTGGAAAGACACTGACGTCTGATCCAGTATCAATAAGAAATCGTCTCTTGGTTACCTGGCAAGTTACGAAGAGGCGGCGGGGTCTAGGGGCGGGTTCACTGGCCGCCATCAGTGACTGCCCTGTTCTTTTTCCGTTTTGTAGGCGCAAGGTTGCGTGCATTTCTTTGCCTTATCGCCGAAACGATTATGATAGAAACAATTTTTCTCATCATAACCTTTTCTTTTTGATTGGCTTTTGCTTCTGCTCCGACTGCGATCTCTCTTTGCATCGAATTTCTTCGATCTCTCTCTAGAGAGCCGTGAGCGATTCAACCTGCTTTCTCAAAGTCTGGATCTGCTTCTCGAGCGTTTTTTTCTGACCCCCAGCAGCCGTGGCGGCTATAACAACTTTACTCGACATTTCGTGGATGCGGTCTGCCTGCTGTGCCACATCATTTAATGGATCGTCAATTCTGGTTGCTAAGACCATCTGCATCTGTGTTGGAAGTCTTCCAAGCCAAAGCGTTCGAAGAAGAGAGTCTGGGACATTGCTTCCGGCTAGAGTTCGTAAGTGACGAAGAAATTGTGACGGCTTTCTGTCTCCTATTTCCTCAAGTTCTAAAAGCTGCCGGGTTCGTTGCTCTTGAGAAACTGTTAGTCTCTGGATGAGCGCCTTTTTAACCGTCTCATATTTGTTCTCCTCCGGGGGCTGTGTAATTATGTCTTTGATCTCTTTGATCTGTCTAGACTCTAGCTGGGCAATTGCGCAAGAGTATTTGGTTGTATCCGCTGTAATTCCGCTCAGGACGAATTGTCCTTCCAGCTGCGCAAACCACAGCTCGGGCTCATCACTCCAGAATGGCGGTATTCTGATTGATACTCTGCCCACCTGGTTTTCTCCATTAATCTGGACTCTTCCGTCGCCCTCCATTTTGTTTTCTTAGCGATCACGTCGGGGTCACCAATTTAGAAATTAAAAATAGGAAAAAATCTGCGAGCGAAAAGTAGATAATTTCTAAATTGGTGACCCTTTAACCGCCGACGGAACTTGAAATGCGCGCGGAGCAATTTCAGGACAGTAAACGCGGAGAGTTTCAAGTCGTCAATTGCGGAGATATTCAAGTCATCAAGATTGACAGTTTCATGAAGCGCAAGTTGCCTAGCAACATGCGTTGTTGATTCTCGCCGCCGAATTTTTCTGGTATAAAAGGAGCGCCCGATGCCAGAGAGATTCGGTGGATTGCGAGCAGTCGACCTAGACGGTCGAGCAAGCCTCACCACGTCACTCTCGAAAAACACCCAGGACCCTTCCCGGTTCGCCGGAGAAGAGGTTATAGCGCGTTCGACGGTCCGCCGAAGAACTCAGCCGCTTTCCTTGCAGCAATACGTTGCAAGACGGAAGGTCGTCCTGAGCGACAGCCCGGCCAACGGCGCCCAGGCGCCCAGTGCCAAACGGACAGCTCAGGATCTTTTCCCGGATCCTCCGAGGAAGGTGCTTTCTGAGAAAGGCGCCCGGCCGCTTTCCAGGAATAGGAGCACGACCTTTGAGCCTTCTAGGAAGGTGATCGTAATTGATCAGCCCTCCGGTGCCAGACACAAGGGGAACGACGCTCAACGCTCGTCGGCGCGATCATTACCGAATCTAGAGGATTCAGAAACCTCCAGCGCACAGCCGCTAAAAGGTAAACTTTCAGTTGGCGCAAGTTCGCCAACAAACCAAAGAAACGAGAACAAGCATTCGCCGGTTCTCGGTGCCAGTCGTCTAACCTTACCTACTCTGCATGTGACTCCGAATAAAAAAAAACCTTTCCTTCCAGTAACTTCAACACCAGAGCCCGAATCCATCCTCAAGGAATTCCAAGTTCCTCGTTTGATTTCTCCCCTCCCTCCTTCTCCTCGACGCCTCTCCAGAGCTTCACAGACTGAAGTCCTACAACTTCCCGAGAAAAGTACGTCGACAGCAACGCAGACTGAGGAATTGCGGCTAACTGAGGTGTCGAAAAAAAGTGTTGCAGTTCAGACAAAATCACGCGGAAGGAATCAGCGAAGAAAAAGAAGAGAAAATTATAGACGGAATAAAGTTAATAAAGAAAATGTTTGTGTTAATTGCCGTAAATGCATTAGTTGCGGAAAATGTTAAAAATGTTAGAAATAAATGATTAATTAAAAAAAGAGTCAATTTTCTTAGCGATCCCAATTAAAAATAGGAAAAAACCTGCGAGCGAAAAGTAGATAATTTCTAAAATAATGTAGAATGTGCTGTGTATAGATGTAAAGCAGAAATTGTTCCACATTGTGAGCTTCCTGAACAATCGCAAGCAAACATTCAGACCAATGAATTATCAATTTCGGAGGGAGAGTTAGATGAGAGGGATAATGTTGGCTCTGCGATTGGGAGGGAGAATGAAGGAGAGCTCACAAATGTGAACGAAAGTATAGAACACAATAATGCTGAACTCGATCAAGTCATTAAGTTAGAGGATATACAAACATTAGAGAATATAGAAGAAATGTGTGAAAGCTCAGTAATTGAAAAAGTAAAGAAATTAGAGAAAATAAATGAGGCGATGTTATGGCATGTTAGATTAGGTCATACGTCGTTAAACTATTTAAGACAGCTACAAAAAGTAGAAAAGAGATTAGAGAATGTTAAGCTTAATAACTCCATATTAGAGTGTGAAGTCTGTATAATGGCAAAGATGACAAAACTGCCGTTTAAAGAAAATAGAAATAGAGCTCAAAGACCACTTCAAGTCATACACACGGATATTATAGGTCCGATGAAACCCACCTCATATCCAGGACAAAAGAGATTTATTATTGTGTTTATAGATGACCATTCTAGATTGGCGAAAGCATACTCATTAAAGACGAAAGACGAGTCTGGAGAGGCTTTAGAGAAATACCTCATACAAGCCAGAAATTTACTGGGAAAAGAAGAAAAACTGTGCTACGTAAAGTCAGATTAAGGCAAGGAGTTCACGGGAGGTGCGTTTAGAGAAGTACTGGATAGAGAAAAGATAGAAGCCATTTACGCGCCACCGTATACTCCAGAACATAATGGAGTTGCAGAAAAGTTCAGCAGAACGTTGCAAGAGAAAGTAAGAACATATATGTTCGACTCGGGATTACCAAAGAGTATGTGGGAGTTGGCAATTGACGCTGCTGTGCATGCGTACAACAGATCTCCACACAAAACTATAGAATACGAGATCCCGTTGAAGAAGTTTTCACCAGAAACGAGTTGTCACTTTGAGCAAATAAAGAGATTCGGATGCATTGGATATGCAAGAGTATCAAAGCCTACGTCGAAATTCGATAAAAGAGCTATTAGAGGTGTGTTGGTGGGATATACCGACACTGGATATATACTCTGGCATCCAAGTACAAGAAAATTCATAGAGTCCCGACACATTCGATTTAATGAAAAATGTATATCAAAACAGTCAAACAGAAGAAGAAAAAGACTCAAATAAAAACTGGATGAAAGAATTCGTAGAAGATGATGAAAAGGGAAAACAAAAATTAGAGATTCCTGAGAAAAGGAAAAGAGGAAGACCGAGAAAACAAACAACCCAACTAGACGAACAGAAAAATAAGGTCGAACGAAAGGAAAGTGAAACTCCAATGACTAGAAGTAGAACCAAAAGAAAACTAGAAGATAATGGAGACGCTAACGTGCGGAGAGTAATAGAAAATATTAGCTTTGCTAATTATACTACTGTGAAAAATATTCAACAGAATATAGAGAATGAAGATGAATTGAGTCGATGTCTTCTGGCATCATTACATAGAGAGCCCTCGACATATGAAGAGGCGATGACAAGCAGCGAAAGAGAAAACTGGAAAAATGCTGTAATAGAAGAACTTGAATCTATGCAAATCAATCAAGTATGGACGTTTGTTGATAGACCGACAGAGATAATGGATGGTAAACGAGCTAACATTATAGATTCAAGATGGGTATTTAAGAGGAAATTAAAAGCAGATGGATCAACCAGATATAAAGCGAGACTGGTGATAAGAGGATGTAAAGACAAAAATGTGTATGATCTGAAAGAGACATATGCACCGGTTTCAAGATTGTCTTTGGTGAGATCCATATTGGCAATAATAAACAAGTATAATTTATATACCTGTCAACTAAATGTGAAAACTGCATTCCTGAATGGAACCATAGAAGAAGAAATATATATGGAAATTCCAGACGGAGTAGAAGTGGATGAAAACACCAAGAAGACTAAGGTGTGTAAATTAAATAGAGCTTTGTATGGATTGAAGATAAATCCGAAAAGATGGAATAAGAGATTTTCAGAAGAGGCTAAGAAACTTGGATTAGAGAATGATCTACATGAGCTATGCCTGTTCACGTGGAGGAAAGAAGGCAAAATAGTGATCATATTACTTTATGTAGATGACATGTTAGTTGCAAGCAATGATCTGAAGAAGTTAGAGGAAATCATAGAGAAGTTGAGTAAAATATTTGAGACGAAGAATCTTGGAGAACCCAAGAATTTTCTGGGAATAACAATAGAACGAAACAAAGAAGAAAGATATATGAGCATTCATCAGATGCAATATACTGAGAGCGTACTGGAAAAGTTCCATATGAATGAATGCAAGCCTCAGAGCACTCCTATGGTCACCAGAAGGATGAGCAACAAAAACAAAAGGAGTAAATTAGAAGAAAACAACACTGGAAAAGAAATTATAAGAGTACCTTATAGAGAAGCAATAGGAAGCTTAATGTATCTAGCGAATGCTACACGACCTGATATAGCCTTTGCAGTGAATTATTTAGCAAGGAAACAATTAGAGCCTGCAGAAGACGACTGGCAAGATGTAAAAAGAGTCTTCAGATATCTTAGAGGAACTGCGAATCAAGGATTAATATTTAGAGGTAAAACAGACGTGTTAGAGTCACTAACAGACGCTAGTTTCAGAGATTGCATTGATTCTACATCCACTGGAGGATATATAATCAAACTATTTGGAGATGTGATAGCATGGAGAAGTCATAAACAGACATATGTTACACTCGCTACTTGTCAAGCAGAGTATCTAGCAATGAGTGAGGCCTGTCAAGAAGTAATCTCGTTGGACAAGTCGCTCAGATATGTTGTTGGAAGAACATTCTTGCCTGTAACAATCTGGTGTGACAACAGAGCAGCAGGAAACTGCACTAAGAAGGATGGAAGTCACAAACTTAAAATGTTTGATGACAACTTAGAGGAAATAAAGAAAAACTTAAGAGAAAGAGAAGAAACTGGAAACAGAAAACATATGGCTGACACTCATGGAGATTTTATCAAACAGTGTGTTGATCAAGGAAAGGTGAAAGTCGAATGGATTGAGACCAAAAAAAATTTGGCGGACATTATGACAAAACCTTTACCTTTAGAAGCATTGGCATATTTGAGAGATAAGATAATGAATATAGAGTCTAAACAAAATTAGAGATTAATTTTACTCGATAATTGATTTTTGTTGTGTTTCAGATAAAGACTAAACTTAGAGAAGGACCACGGATCGCTCGCACAAAGGGAGGGAGTATTGAGAGCCGGGCTTTGAACGAGCGATGCGCTCCCGCCTCTAGAGAGGGCACCTCCTGTGTGGCGCGCGTTCTAAGCGCCACTCGTGCGTTGCGGTCGTTGTCTGCGTGCGGTCGTCTCGGTCGTGTGCATAGGAGCCTTGACCATCGTGTAGTCAAGACGTATTGTGTGTTGTTCCTGTGAATTGAATAAAGAGTTCCTATAGTATAAAAAACTTGTACAGTTAGTGTCCTGTCCATCTCTACGCATCTCGCATATCGTTCCAAGCGATTCAATACAACAGTAGTATTTGTGAAAGGTATTATAATAATTGACTATATGTAATATTCAATCTTTTTGCTTCCTCATAGAAGAAGCTTTGTTTTCGTAAAAAAAAAAAATTTTTTGTTTTTCTGAATGTGTTCAGAATGTTCTAAAACGTCGAAAAATTGCAATTTTAAAAAATGTCTGTATGTATGTATGTGTGTGTGTGTGTGTATGAGCGTGTGTATGTGCCTTTACCGAAATTTCTATACCTTCCGCAAATATTGAGATATCGGGCTGTTTTTTTTTACGTAGAACTACGTCTTTCTCGGGGGGTATGGGGGTATGATTGCAACGTTTTCTTGCAACGTTTTCATGCAACGTTTTCATGCAACGTTTTCTTGCAACGTTTTCATGCAACGTTTTCATGCAACGTTTTCTTTTTCTCGAAAAGTATTAAAGAAAAATATACTTTATTATATAGTTTTTGAAAGCTTTCGATGTAAGCTAAATGTTTTCGTGGTTAATTTTTCGATATGGGTTTGTTCTCGAAAAGTATTAAAGGAAAATATACTTTATTATATAGTTTTTGAAAGAACTCGATGTAAGCTAAATGTTTTCGCTCTTCGTTGGTTATGTTCTCCTGATACTTCATCGATTTTTCAAAAATTTTTTAATTTTGGGAATTTTGGATAGTGCGACCTCTTCGTCGGTTGCTAAATGTTTTCGCTCTTCGTTGGTTATGTTCTCCTGATACTTCATCGATTTTTCGAAAATTATTTAATTTTTGGAATTTTGGATAGTGCGACCTCTTCGTCGGTTATGTTCTCCTAATACTTTGTTAATTTTTCGAAAATTTTTGATAGTGCGACCTCTTCGTTGGTTATGTTCTCCTGATACTTCGTCGATTTTTCGAAAATAATTTTGGGGATTTTGGATAGTGCGACCTCTTCGTCGGTTATGTGCTCCTGATACTTCGTCGATTTTTCGAAAATTTAATTATTAGAATATTGGATAGTGCGATCTCTTCAGCGGTTATGTTCTTCTGATACTTCGTTAATTTCTCGAAAATTTTTGATAGTGCGACCTCTTCGTTGGTTATGTTCTCTTGATACTTCGTCGATTTTAAGAAAATAATTTTTGGGATTTTGGATAGTGCGACTTCTTCGTCGGTTATGTTCTCCTGATACTTCGTCGATTTTTCGAAAATAATTTTTGGGATTTTGGATAGTGCGACCTCTTCGTCGGTTATGTGCTCCTGATACTTCGTTGATTTTTCGGAAATTTTTTTAATTTTTGGAATTTTGGATAGTGTGACCTCTTCAACAGTTATGTTCTCCTGATATTTCGTCGATTTTTCCGTAAATTTTTTAATTTTTGGAATTTTGAATAGTGCGACCTCTTCGTCGGTTATGTTCTCCTGATACTTCGTCGATTTTCAAAACTTATTTTTTCTTAAAAATTCGAAAAAAATAAACAAGCACAGTAACAACTGTGCCGCAATCAACACGTAGAACTACGTCTATTAGAATAGAACATATATGGAAGAGGCATTGAACATCGAGTCTGTGTCCGACGTAGTTCTACGTTGTTGGCACAAACTGTGCCGCAAGCAACAACGTAGAACTACGTCGGACACAGACTCGATGTTCAATGCCTCTTCCATATATGTTCTATTCTAATAGACGTAGTTCTACGTGTTGATTGCGGCACAGTTGTTACTGTGCTTGTTTATTTTTTTTAATCGATAGAGTATCGATAGAGTAGATAGAGGAAGGTTGGTATTGAATTTGGCGATGATCGGTAAAGGGGTTCTGAAGTGTGCAAGTAGAAACCTGCACATTGCTTCCTTATAGTTTTTAAGTGTGCAAGTAGAAACCTTCGCTCACAAAGCTTCCTCTATGAGGAAGCCAAAATAAATAAATGCTAATAATTATACATCGAATAAAATAAAAGCTTCCTCATAGAGGAGCTTTGTGAGCGAAGGTTTCTACTTGCACACTTAAAAACTATAAGGAAGCAATGTGCAGGTTTCTACTTGCACACTTCAAAACTATGAGGAAGCAATGTGCAAGTTTCTACCTGCACACTTAAAAACTATGAGGAAGCAATGTGCAAGTTTTTTATTCTCTTAAGGGGGTATCCCTGTCTAGAATGCTGTTTTGTAGGTGATTTTTAAAATAGAATAAATTTAAAACTGTTTGAGGTTTCTTTCTGAAATTTTTCACACATATTTATTGTTGTTTTAAAAACAAATTTTATGTCCAGCTCTTCAAAGTATTCTACATGGCTAGATGCTGTGCAATTAATATGGAAAATTTTAACATTTTAAGTAGATCCTCATCCATGACAATTAAAATTAATTTGTTTTAATATTTTTCACAGTGATATATCTTCTAAGGATAAGAAATATCACAGGAATCATCATTTGAATAATACAAGGTATAATACAAGAGATGATATCAAACTGCCATCAGTAATTATGGAGAAGTCACTCTGCAAGAATTTATCAGTACTTCCTGTAAGTATTCGAAATGTATTTGGGGCTAACATATGTAGTTGTGGAGAGTGGTAGTGTATGGTTGGATGTGTGGAATATTAGTCCTCAACAATACATGTGACTCTCTGCGGGTCATGATGGTATGACTCTCCACATGTACATGTTCGCCTATAGCTTATGTCGTCTGACGAGATCGTCGGTGAGAGTGTCGATCGGGGTAATGAATATTGTTGTCGAATTTGTTTACATACTTAAGTCAGCGCGGCCGAGCGCTCGCGAGAAAACGCAGTTAATTAGTGTAGTGCTATCTTTGGTAGGGGTACACGAGACCACCATATGCAATCTCATGTATTGAAATTTTATTTTTTATCTTTGCAGGATGAAATAATTCTAAAAATATTAAAAAAAACCTAGATATGAGGTCGTTGAGTCACATGTATGCAGTAAATAAACGTCTCAGAAGAATAACACGGGATCGTAGTCTCTTTAAATTAAAATGTTTAAATTTACGTAATATACAAATATAAAAATTCTACTCACATCCATAATATAATATCTTTTTTTGCACCCACAAGTAAATTTTTAAAACAGTTGGATTTAACATCAAGTGGATTTTCTGTTGCACATTTGTTAAGATTGATAAACAAATTTGGCAGGTTTTTAACTCACCTGCGGTTAAGAGACTGCGACTCTGTTAATAACCTTATTTTATTTAAAATTTCGAGGATATGTAAAAATTTGAAAGGTAATTAAATTAATTTAATATTATAAATATGAATTGTTAAGATTACGGGTAAATTGGATGTGATACCAATATATATGTATATATTATTTTTAGTATTGGATCTCGCTGCATATTGGGGCAACGCATTAACGGACAAAGGTCTCTCGAACATCCGCAACATAAAAGGTTTAGAACATTTAGACCTTAGAATGACATTTAGAACAGCTAAACCTGTTTGTAAAATACTGCAAAAAACTCGGCGAATGCGTGTCTTACTTTGTCCCGGCGGTGTAACAGAAGATTTAGATGCAGACGCAATTACAATGCAGTTAAGAAATTCGTGTCCAGACTTGGAAATTTTAGATATATCGGGAGGTATTATTTCATCGCGAAATATTGATGACCTCTGTGAGTGTAAAAATTTAAGAAAACTGTGTATTTTATGGATGTAAGTTTGTGCTATATTTTTAAATGCATATTATCATATTCTTTATTATTGAAATTTGTATGTTTTCGAAATTTACATCTCTTGCAAACATCATGAACGGTTGTTTTTTTCTTTGCGATTGAACCGTAGTAATAGTATGTGGCTTTTTTTACAGGAATGATTACACACTCAATAAACATGTGTTCCATAGATTGTTTTCTTCCTGTCAACGCTTGGAAGAAATCAATTTGGTGGATCATCATGACGATATCAACGAGCTGACACTTTGTAAAGATGTAAAACAAGTATACTTGCGGCAGTTATCTAGTTCCACAATTTTCGAGCAGCATCCTAAACTGAACGCGATTCATGTAATGCATGATCACAATAGCGACTTCTTTGCTCAGATGAAGGAAAAATATCCACATGTGTCTATCTGGAGTCTAATATCTGGAGAATGTCTTGTCTGGACTATGTCAAGAGACACGATAGTGTTTCGCGCCAAGTACCGTGTATCTTTATGCGAACAGATTGAAAACTTTCTACTTTATTAATGCCGGGTCGTCGCGTATGAAGTATAAAATATTATGTAAAAAGAGTTAAATAAACGGATTTTTTATGACTGAATGAATGATGTAATTTCTAAAATTAAATATCAGCATAAATATGTGGTGCTCCGCGCGGGGTGTTGGGGTGAGGGGATCTCGACGGCGAGGGGGACCATCACACAGGTATGAGTACAAAGGTGAGCTTTATAATTATGGTGTCGAAGACCATTTTCTAGGTCTGCGTTCAACAAAAAAATCAACAAAAGAATTGAAAAAAATATTAACAGAAAAACTTAAAAAACCGTAATTGCAATTCTCGATGTCATAGAAGTGTACCATAAAAATTTCATTCACTTTTACCGCACTGGAGCAGAGATACATATTATGATATTTACATGGGAAGTATATCTATATATATATATATATATATATATATATATATATATATATATAATTTCTGTAACTTTTAAAGCAAATCAGAAACGGGTCAATCGATCGCAAATTTAATACAGGTTTTTGGGATATATAAGTGCACAATCTCTGTAAATTTCAGCTTGATCCCTTTACTTTGACTGATCGGACATACATCCTTAAGTCATTATAGTTTAAGTCACGTAAAATATGGTTTTTTGTTGATTTTTTGTTGAACGCTGACCTAGAAAATGGCCTTCGGCACCATAATTATTTATTTATTTAATTTTCTATTTATCTGTTTATCTATTTAATTTTCTATTTATTAATCTATTTAATTTTTTATTTATCTATTTATTTATCTATTTATTAATCTATTTATTAATCTATTTATTTATTTTTTTAATTTATCCCCTCCCTGCCACCCACCACCCCCTGTCGCCTCTGCCGCCCACCACCTCCTGCCACTCACCACCCCTGCCACCTACCACCCCCTGCCACCACCACCCCCTGCCACCCACCACCCCCTGCCACCCACCACCCCCTGCCACCCACTACCCCCTGCCACCCCCTCAGCCCCCCCCCACGCCGATGACGTCATCCTCCCTCCACGAACTGGTCCAGAACTCCCATAGTATACCTACTCATAACAAAGCATTTAAACATTCATTAATAAATAAAAGATCTAGTAAAATTTAAGCGGAGTATAATTATAACAGAAAAGTAGGCAAATTATTTTATACACGCATATATGTATACGAGTGTGAGGTGTATGTGTGTGTGTGGGAAGGGCGCGGGTGTTACAATGGTACGGAGGTCATCGAACAGGATTTTGAATGATTTTGATGGAAGAGAATCTAAATATTAAACTTGACATCCTGCTCGGATTATTACAGAATCGTTAAAATTACATGGAAAACAAAGAAAAGAGAAATTAGTGTAATGTATGTATGTACATATCGAGGATCATGCAAATTGAACGGAGAATTGAAAACGTTTATAGTAGATTAAATGTGGGCTGTATGTCGGACCGCAATAAAAATAAAATAAGCAAATATGTCGCGGTTAAATGTACATAATTATTTAATTATATATATATTATTTATTATAACCACAGATTTATAATATATATATATATATATATATATATATATATATATATATATATATATTATAAATCTGTGGTAGAGTTGAGACAAAATTTGAGAAATGAAATCTGAGGATTCGATAATTCAATAGACCTTTTGTAAGAGAAAAGGTAAAGGTGAGAAAAAATTTGAAGAACTTAATGCTTGCTGGCCTTTAGCGTTTCCTCTTCTTGACGGAGTTTCAAGATCTCGTGGCTCTGCAGATCGGTGGTGGTTTTCATCAGCATGGTGATTTCGTGTTGAGACTTAACGCGCACAGAATTTAGTTATAATAAATATAAAGTTGACGACGCCAGAAGCGATTGAATTATGAATCTACTGTTTAGAATTTCGGAATGCCTCGGTGTCCCGCTGTCGCGGTTTATATATGATTTTTAGGGATGGGTTATCGAGGAATATGTCTCAAATCAATTTTTTTGTGGGGAACTTGTTTTTCCGATGATGACTCTTGTTAGTCATCATCTGAAAAACATGTTTTTTCTCACGGAGACGATCGAAACCCTTGATTCTGAAAATTCTATTGTCTCAGCTTTATCGGTTATTGTCTAGCGTCAAGTGTTTTTCACGAATTTTCGGCGGCGCGGGTTTCACAATTTCTCATGGATTGAGACGCTAGATTTCGAAATTTCTATCGTCTCGTTTTATCTGTTATTGTCTGGCGTCAAGTGTTTTTTCACGAATTTTCCCTGAGAATGACGGCTATTGACCGACTGTTGACTGGTGGCGCAGTTTCACAATTAATACACTTATTTATTTGATTTTGATGTTGAGAAGAATGGTGATTCATTATCATCAGTAATCTGCCCGCCTATCGACAAATATTATTTGGTTCTCGTCATCTCAAAAATAATTCTGTTGGAAAAACATCTTACGAAAGGTTTTTATGGAAGAAAGAAATCGCGAAGTGTGTCCACAGGACGTAACATTATAATTGAAAAATGTAAAACACTATTTTTTGGAAAGTATTGTATTTATTATTGAGAGCCGGGCTTTGAACGAGCGATGCGCTCCCGCCTCTAGAGAGGGCAGCTCCTGTGTGGCGTGCGTTACGGTCGTTGTCTGCGTGCAATCGTCACGGTCCTGTGCATAAGAGCCTTGACCATCGTTGCGTCAAGACGTGTTGTGTAATATTCTCGTGAATAGAATAAAGAGTTCTAACAGTATAAAGACTACATACAGTTTGTGTCCTGCCCTTTTCGCGACATACCGCAGCGTTCCAAGCGATATTAACTACATTTATTATATTTAATCCGTTAGGTACGAAAAACGTGTGTGTGTGTGTGTGTGTGTGTGTGTGTGTGTGTGTGTGTATACTTAAATTTTTCAGCAACTACAAAATGCAGATGCATAACGATGCAACGCTACAAGGAATCAAAAAGTGTATACCTGACTGGTTAAAGCCGGTTTTACAATACGTCGCAAACGATGGCAACAGCTAGTTCAAAAGTGTTAATTCTGATTGCCGATTGCCAGTTATTGTCGCCAAAAAAGTTAAAAATTTGCCAACTCTCTTTCGACAACTGCAATTGACAAGTGCGACGTGGAAATAACACTTTTCAACTAGCAGTTGCCATTGTTTGCGACGTATTGTAGAACCAGCTTCAGACATGCTAAGGAAAGACATACAAAAGACATTTAACAGGCAACGAGTAAACAGTGTGACCCATCAGCATTACATTTATTGCTGTTATTTTTTTAAAACATGTTATACATTTTTAACATTTTTGCTTTTCAAGTTCTTTTTTAGTCTCTTGAGAGATTGTGTTGTATGAGAGATATGTACTAACACATTAACATATGTTAATACAGTTATATTTTACAAATGTTAAAGTTTAAAAGTACTTTATATATACCTCTATTTTTGTACGGTGTACAAAATTTATTTATCTTCAAAAATTATCATATTAAATCTTTATTTGTTAAAAGAATAGTTTTTAAACAAAGTACCTCTAATTTTTGGAAAAAAAAATACAATTATCAGTAAAAATAGAAATACATATAAATAGAGTAGTTTATATGTATTTTTATTTTTACTGATTGTATTTTTTTCCAAAAATTAGAGGTACTTTGTTTAAAAACTATTCTTTTAATAGATAAAGATTTAATATGCAATGTATAAATATACTTATTTTTTTATGTACATACATCGTGGATAGAAAGGTTAATTTTTTTGTTATAAGGTTTAGAATGTGTTTGTTTAATTTTATAATTTATTTTCCAATGGGAGAATTCTTTTATTGGACAAACCGAATGCATTCCGAAATTTATCACAAAAGAGGAACAATATTTCTGTCCACGATTGTACAATTATCCCCTTTAAACCATAATTTCCGGCTCATTGTACATAGAATATCCATATAATATTGCGAGTGCTATATAATTAAGGGGATGCTGGATTGGCCAGAATTACCGACATTTTTTTGAACACACTGAACTTTGAATTGGCTTTACGGAATTGAAAAAACTTTTTACAGAATTAAAGCACGCACAAAAACGGAGTGCGCTGCAGCCGATTTTACATCAAAAACGAAAAAAAAAATGAAAAATTATAGTTTTGTTGTGACAACATTTGCTGCATATAAAAATTTAAACTTTGTACGTATAAAATAAGCATGCAGCGCACTCGGGATTACAAAAAAGAACAATGTTGTGCTTTCAGAAATGAGCCTGGAAGCTTTAGTATAAGAGAAAAATGTGTCTGAAAATCTCATATGTATGTATGCGTGCGGAGTAGTATTGCGTGTAGCGAGAGATGGCGCAGCAATCGAACAAGGACAGATGCCTCTCGTTAGATATAGACAGATATAGACCGGTAATATAGAAAATGATAGAAAACAAATTAGAACGGAATTAAAAATGTTCGACATTATCGACATCAAGGAAGTTCGGCCGTCGCTCCAGCATCCCCATAATATCTTGCGATATTTTTCGGTCTGCCCAGATATCCTGTGGACGTCATCTAAGATGTCTGCAAGATAAATAGCCGGACACTTGTGCATCTGCTGGATATCCACCGGATATTTGAGACCATTTTGGGATGTCCTGCGGTTATTGAGATATCCCAAAATGATGTCTGTAGGACGTCCCTCAGATAAATGTATGCTGTGTGGGGTAAAAATTTTTTAGTTACTCTCAATTTCTTTTACGTCAACATATTTTTTTTTTTTTTTTTTTTTTTGTAAAGATAACTACACGTAATACAGACAAAATTGACTTCAAAGGAACTCTCTTTCTGTCGCTCATCTATTTAAGAATTCTAGACAAACCTGCCGTGTTTGCCATTACTTTTTAAACATAATTAAATTAAATTAAAAAATTAAATAATTAAAAACAAATATTAAAGACAGAAGGTAAAAAAGGTTTTATATACATAGGCACCTAATATATACAGGCATTATACTAATTATAATTGTATTCAGCAGAAAGCTGCTTTGCAACTGCAGTTGTAAAATTCGTGAATTTGATTGGTGTATTACTCTTAGTTTCGGCCAAAATTAAAAGCATACCCCAATCACATTCACAAATTTTACAACAATTGCAAAGTAGTTTTCTCTGCTGAAAACAGCTTTTTATTACTTGCGTTATATATATGAGCCGCCATTTGCTGCGCGTGCGCAAACAACCCGGCAACCGAGCAACGACTTGAATATTTCGTTGAGCACCGACGGCGCCAAACAGCAGTGCTGCAATTGGATACAAGTCCGCGATCGGAACTTCGGAAGGCTGTTAATAGACTAAAGGTGCTTTCCAGTTAACGACACAAGTCGACACAAGCGTAATTCTATCTTTGTTGCTCACTAGATGTTGAAAAGAGACAGAATGGCTCTTGTGTCGACTTGAGTTGCTAAATGAAAAGCACACTAAAATAAGGTAGAAAATAACGTAAGTCGCGAAAGGCTATATATTTTACAGTCTTTTACATCTTACGTTTTTCTATATATGCTTTACTTTATGTCCACGCTACGGCGTAGACGTCTCGTTCTTTGTCATCAGCCGAACGCTGCCCTTGTGGCAACCCAATGCAAAATATTAACCATGTAATATTTAATTGCGGATTGTACTGTAGTAAAGCCTCTTATTTAGTCAAATACATTGAGGAAACCTTTCCTCAATCTCCAAGAGATATTCTCCCATTTTTAAATAATCCCCCTCATCAATTCATCCGTCTTCTCCTCGCAACTTGCAGTCTATGGATCTCCCCCCCTTAGAAAGAGCCTAAGAAGAGTTTAATCGGAGAATCATGTTAATCGGAGACGGTGAATCGGCCCATATCTGCAGTGACGAAATAATAATCAATATCGAGTCGAAATCGATTTATAATTCTGAGTCGAAAAGTCATCTAAAGTTGTGTCATAAATCAATCAAAATCGATGAATATTTTAATTACTTTTCGATATACGTTTTCGACGTCAATTCGACGTCGATTCGATGGGTCATTTCTCGCTGGGATATATGAGATTCTTACACACACATGCATAACGGGGGCAATCCCAGCCAAATAATACATGTCATTTGTCTATCATTAACTTTTTGATAGTGTGGCGATTATATCGTCATATACTTGGCTGCCGAAACAGCTCGAATCGAAAGGAAGTAAGGTCGAAAAATAGGGAAAGACGTTAGATAGGAAAAACATAAATATAGGTAACAATAAGCGGGAACGTTACAGGCAAGACACAAACAATAATTAATAACATAAAACCGATCGAAACGTGACGAGCGACTTCTCGAAGGACCCGAAGTCCGGAGAGGAAAAAACGATCGCGAGATCCCGGGGACAGAGAGACAAGCATTCGATACTGCGACTCGCTAGGGTAAAGACGTATCCGCGTGAACCGACTTAGAATATTTTGTGAGCGGTACGACTTACAATTAGAATATTTCGGAACTGTAACGACTTAGAATATTTCTGTGATTAAAGACGGTATTAAGAGATAAAGTATACCCAGGTAGCAAGCACTCGTCATTTTGACGTCAATTGACGTCAAAAGTCTGTCATTTTGACGTCTTTTGACGTCAAAATGACGAGTGCTTGCTACCTGGGTAACGGACTTCAATCAACATATCCTTTCACGCACTACCTCTTCCCAAAATAGTATTATCACGAACCAACAGATTTACCTCAGATGCGCACTATTACCCCACTTTCCCCTATGTCAGGCTCAAAATTATCGGAAGTGGCTAACTTAATGTGCATTTTTACCAAGAATTTTTATTATAAAGCATTTTTATTATGAAGCATTCTTATATATTTTAAATAAACAAAAATGGTATTTTTTATCTCGAGGATAATAGAATTGATAAAAGTTTTCGAATTTTAGAGTGGTAAAAAGTGGAATAATTTTGATAATATTTATTGCTTATAAAGCCATATATAATGTAAAACAAATAGAGTAATATAAATTATTTTTGAATATAACTATAGCCTTCTCAAGGACATAAAGGGTTAAATATAATTTTGTTCCGACATTCTTGTCGCGAGATCCAAAACGGACTTTTGATTCTAATTCTACTCTTATATACTCAGTAAAAATTCTATGTTAAAGTTAACACATTTCAAATGTCCCAATTTATCCATTCTAATTTTTATATTAACAGAAGGCGGATATGTAAATAAATAACACAAATATGAGGAAAATTAACATAAAGTTGTAACTATTTAGAAGCAATGTTAAATAAATATATTTTATAATATATGTTAAATTTAATTAAAGTAAAATGTTATTCTTATTAAATGTTATTCTTTCTTCTCTTTTTCTTGTAAAAAGCAGATGATAGCGCTATCTCTTTATAATATTATATGGTGTGTGTGTGTGTGTGTGTGTGTGTGTGTGTGTGTGTGTGTGTGTGTGTATTATATATATAACATAAGAAAATGATTTAATAGATAAAAACTCTTATAGAGAGGAAAGTAACATAACTTGGTAGAATTAATTTATTTTAACATATATTTTATATGTTAAAATAAAGAATAAAAGAATTCGTGCATTTAACATACAAATTGTGTTATTTTAACTTTTAGAAACGTTGAATATTAACTTAAACGCATTAAAGTCAAAATAACACAATGACAATATGTTACATTAACACCAGTATATGTTAAAAATTTAACACAAAAATTTCTACACGGATAAAAATTCACTCAAATACAAAATAATTTTAAGCCCATGTAGGCTTAAGTATTTTTACAGAATTAAACAGTCTCAGATTGAATTTCTACTGTGAATTATCCTGTGATAGAGATGAAAACATACAGTTCGCGAGCAAGATCGATCGCTGCCCTTTGGCTGATTCGGTTAACGTTGCAGATTGCGACCGCGGGAAAGTCAACATTTTGTATTGGAACGAGATAGGTCTCGGGAATAGTGACTGTCGGACTTCTGTTGTATGTCATTGTGAAATCCACCATCATAAATAGCATACCAATTATAGCTATGATATGAATTGTGAACCACATTATTCTACAAAGAAAATATTTTTGATAAAGTTATAGTTCTAGAATAGAAGAGAGATTACGAGGAACTCGCAAGAAATTACATACCT
Source organism: Temnothorax rugatulus (assembly GCA_035220575.1). Lineage (NCBI taxonomy): Eukaryota > Metazoa > Arthropoda > Insecta > Hymenoptera > Formicidae > Temnothorax > Temnothorax rugatulus. Next base: position 56,474 of record JASTWL010000682.1, on the reverse strand, counting down.
TTCTGTAGGATGCTTACATCGGCCATGCTCGTTTTGCCAATCGAGACTAGCTGTGAGATTATAAAAAATACTTTTCCAAACTGAAACGTCACGTAATTTTTGCGATTTTCGATACGCCAATAGAGATCTTAGATTCTTGGATTTAAAACGATACTTTGTCATATTGATATAATATTGCACGGCAATTGTATAACATTAAGCACTAATTGTAAAATGTCTATCACAACGTTTACAGAAATTCTGCGGAATAGAATTGTATTCGTAGCGATTCTGAATCGTTGAAATATGCCGCACGTAAAACGCACATTAGGTACCTTAGGTATCTATGCCAAAACCACGCCTGATAATCGATTAAACGTACAAACATTAATAATTTAAATTGATTCGAATATATCGAATATCAGTAGATTGAGCCATACATCGCGTCATGTTTTATAACTTGAATCATAATTGTTTCTAAAAGATATATATACTGCAATATAAATTATTACGATACTGTGATTAAATTATTGTAATAATGTTATACAATGTTGGAGAATATAAAACTCAGTTCTGAAATAATACATGTATTATATATTTCTTTGGATAAATTCATTTTCATGTCGAAGTACAACGTCGCATATAAGACGCAATGATTACAATTTTTATAATAATTGTCGATGACATCTACCGAATATAAAGCGAAAAGAAGATGAATTGAAGAAACTTGAATTTTCTTAGACGTATATGCTAAGCGAGCGCTTCGCACACAAGGAAGAAAAAGAGTACATAATATTAAATACAAACGACGATAAACGCTGTGAGGAAAAATTACAGTTAGAATTCGAGACCTAACTGTACAGTGATGCGCTTTGCGTGCATTAGGGCTATTTCGACCAAACTCCGATTAACTTAATCGTTGATTAGTCCATTGGAAATGCGATTGGTCATTTCCAATGGACTAATCAACGATTAAGTTAATCGGAGCTTGGTCGAAGTGGCCCTGAGGGCCGATATCACAGTCTCCAATTAACGTGATCCTCCGATTAAACTCACTCTTCGTCTTTTTCTAGGGGGACAGTTAGAAAGAGTGAGTTTACAGAGTGAGTTTAATCGGAGGATCACATCAATCGGAGACTGTGAAATCGGCTCTGAGAATTACAGAATCAACATCTGGAATTCAATATAATAAAATTGAATACATATATGTGTTTCATATATTGTAAAAAACAGACAGTACGATGAAAAGGCACATATTTTGCGATCATTAACTGCACGGATGGTGGACAATTACATAGCATACTCGATCTGAAATATCGCAATCAACAATTATGTTCGATCACTTAAACTACCCAGCTAACACAATAGCAAAACTGCTTAGCATTTGGCATCAATCTGGCGTCAATATGTTCGGTAAATATATTTTCCGAACATATTGACGGCAGATTGATGCCAAATGCTAAGCAGTTTTGCTATTGTGTTAGCTGGGTAATTGCGTTATTATAATTGCTTGTCAATAACAAGTGTAACATCATACAATATATACAGTATCATATACTGTATATCGAGTAATAGTTGAAATATCTAAATGTGTTTATTTTTTAAAGCACGTCAAAACGTTATTATTCCTGCTGATTTCTTCCTCGTTTTAGTGTGATAAACACGGAATATTGAATTTTTAATTAATATTAGCTAATAAAACACGAGTAACGTTCTCAATAACGTTGATATACGATTTACGTGATGATAACGCGCTAAGAAACAATTTGATAGTATAGTATTAATCGATTTACAGATATAATTATATGCTATTTCTTATACTTCGTGCCTGATTCGTTGGTATTTTTTATTCACGTTTTTACAATCGACAAAACAGTGCATGTAGATTCGTAGACGCATGCATTTCTGAAACAGGCATTGCGAAATAATTGCCGATATTTAGACGGAAGATTCTGACAATAAAAGGTATATGATACCTGGTTTACTTGTTAGTCGTAATGCTCGTTTGATTTCTACCACTTGTATTCGCCATTAAAGTTAAGTATACTTTGCGAGACTCGAGACAATTTGTTAAAATTGTGATATGGTTAATGCGCTTTCTTAATATTTAATTTATGGTACTCACTATGACTAGCATTTAAATTTTACACAAAATGTTTGAGAAAAGACAAACGTAATTAAATATACACATCAAAAATACGGATAGAAACACACAATTAATATCTATGCAGTAAAGTACAAACGTAAGTATATACATCGTACATGCGTTGTATATACATATGTACATGTAAGAACATACGCATAAGTACATTTGCTATTATTATTGTTGCTGTATTACACTAGTATTATTATCATTATTATTTGACATTCCACGAATATGATTAAAAATTTGTATATTTATATATGCCGTGTATGTATATGTGTAATTACATTAGCTCGTTGAAATTTAAAACGTTCCCGGAGCGGTTTTTTTTAAATAATTTGTCTGATTTCTCCTTTGGCACAGAAATACATCCAAGTGTCAAACGAAATGCATATAAGACCGATCCGATACACCCTGTGGAAGACTCCCTTACACTCAAAAAATCTACCCCCAGAACACTTTAAACATTCTTGCTACGTTGAAAATGATTTGTCCCATTTCTTCTTTGGCATAGAGATACTTCTGAGTGTCAGACACGAAATACATAAGAGACCGATCCGATACATCCTGCGGAAGACACCTTTACACTAAAAAAACCTACCCCCGGACCACTTTAAATATTCTGGCTACACTGAAAATGATTTGTCCCATTTCTCCTTTGGCACAGAGCGACCTCTGAATGCCACACACGAAATACATAAGAGACCGCTCCGATACCCCACGAAAGACATTCTTATACTCAAAAAACCTACCCTCGGACTTTAAATATTCTTGCTATGCTGAAAATGAGATTTGTCCCATTTCTTCTTTGTCTCATTTCAGCGTAGCAAGAATATTTAGTTTATTTATTTATTTTTTTTTTTTGTAAGGGTGTCTTCTGCAGGGTGTAGCGGATCGGTCTCCTATGTATTTCGTGTCTGACTCCTCTGTGTCAAAGAGGAAATGGGACAAATCATTTTTTAAAAAATCGCACCAGGAACGTTCCAAACTTCAATCAGCTATTATATTGTAAATATGTACTGTTGATATCGTAAAACTTTTACATACATCATGTACACGAAAATAAGATTGAGCAAAAATGATTCGCCGTGTGTGTACTTATAATGTGTATATACACGAGCGCGTCCGTGAACATGTTTTTATATAATACATTTATTAAACGCATTAAAATTTTTTTCTACAAATACAAATTTATTTCTAAGCGATAACGCTCATCTTATTGAACAATGCGATGATTGTATATACAAATATATCCAGAGCACGATTAAAAGCAAAAACATAATCAAATCTATATCCACAGTAATATTGTTTCGATTATGTGTAAAATATGTAACTATATATAACTATTAACTATTATATATATATATATATATATGTATATATGTATATATATGTAAATATATTATATATATATGTTTACATATATTTATATAGTTATATATACATACATATATATATATATATATAACTATATAACTAAAATATATAATTATTATGTAATTAATTTAATAATTATTATTCAGGATAAAGATAATATTCCCGTCGATTGTGTATCTTACAAATGTATATTGCTTTTGATGCTTTATATCGATATAATAATTTATAATATTTATAATAAGGTCAAAACACTTCATTTTTTTTAAAGGAGCACCAGGCTCGGATCGAATTGTAAAGAGATACTACTATATTCATAATCGACATTATATGTATTATTTGCAAAATGATTGAGTCGAAAAGGAATCACTTTATTAAATTCAATATTGAGAATGATGGAGATATTCATAAATATTTTTTACTTTATTCAAATATTCAAAAATATTTTATTTCTTTTAAACCGTTTAAAATGTTAAAGTATACTAAAATTAGAAAAAAAAACATGTGAAAATCTTAAGTATGCAAAATTATATTTACATCGTAGTTCTCGGATTACCTATAGATTCTGAATTATTCAAAGAAAAGATAATAGAATAAACTTATTACTTCTATTTATAAATATTCATTAATCCTTTGAAAATTTATATAAATTTGACGATTCATTTCGATTCTTTTGCTACGTATTCGTCTTCAGATATTTTATTATTTATGCTCTTCATAATATTGACGATCTACATCTTGCAATGTTTTCAATATTTATGTTGTTTATGTCTATATATATATATATATATATATATATATATATATATATATTGTTTTAAATAAAAAAGTATACACACGCACAGAGGATGTCTGATAGTTGATGTAACCCACTCTGCTCATGGGTATGTAAGGCGGGTTAAACTGAATAGAAAAATCTTCTAACATTTTGCGATTTTTTCATAATTGGTAATTAATAAAGGTCTACGAATCAATATGTATCCGCGCGATTCAGCAGCAAAAAATAGCCCAATATTATGCAATATTAGTATCATATATCACCCACGAGCGGTGTTACATTTATTGTCAGACACTCTGTATATACACACACATTATACATAGATATAACTAATTATAAGATAGTTTCTGAAAAAATAAATTTTAAATAATGAATATAATTATAATTAAATTAAACCTTTATCACGGACTTAGAAACATTTCTGCTAACATCGTTTTCATTGCGAATCTGTATAGAGAAGTAATATTTGTCTGCTGTATGTGACGCTTTCTATTTCGAATTGCGCAGCAAGAATTAATTTAAGACGATATTCATAGTCATTTCTTGATGTGACTAAAAATTATGTGTGTGTGCACATATATATATATATATATATATATATATATATATATATATATATATGTATATTTATACATACATATTTATATAAAAAATTTATATATATATAATTTGTTATATTGTGTATTATTGTTTAAAAAATCGAGAAGAAAATGGCGAATTTAAATGTGTTTAACAAATGTTACAATATCAATCAATCGTTACAATAATTATCATTTAAATCAAGTAACGTTAAAGTTACATTAACATTTAAGTAATGTTTGTTAAACACATCTAAATTCGCCGTTTTCTTCCCGATTTTTTAAATAACTAATACACAATATATTTCTCTATACACATTTAGGCTTTTTAGATACAAGTGTATACATCATAGTTTTATTTTTAAATAGTTGCAATTGTACTAACGCAGACTGGCTTAGTTCATTAGGAACATATCTGCGTGATATGGTTCGCTTTCGAATGGTCCATGGAGTTTGACGCAGCTGAAAGTGCGTTACGTGTAAGGCTCTAAATACATCTCGAAAAATTATCGCGAGCAAAGTATCCGGCAGTAAGGATAATAAAACTACAATCTTGCGACTCACGTTAACGTATTTACATCTGGAATCAATTCTGATGAGGCTGTACTCCAACCCGAATTATCCGTGGTAAATTTTTACAAATTGAATCAATATTATGTATCTGAACCATGCATGCGTGAAATATAGTAAGATGCGATTCGTTTGCTAGGTACTCGAGTACTTATGCGTAATATGACGCGTTACAAAAGAAAACGTGTTGTTGATATCCATTTTATAATAATATATGCCGTAAATAAATGTATGCGTATAAAATCGCAGTTACATACCAATCTACCAAATGGAAGGATTCTGAACGCACAGAATGCATTAAAAGTGACGGACACAAGTAGAGGCAACGTAACTTTTTCTTTCTGAAATATGACTTTCATATAATTCGATGTACCAGATAATTCAAAAACATGAACAATCTTAATGGACAAAAGGAATTCAAAATTCAATGTGCTTCTTACATGCTATATATATAAAATAATAGTGCCTTAAAATGCGTGCTCTATGATAAATTACGACGATAAATCTGCGTCACACAGTTGCCATAGAATGTAGAAGATTAAAAGCACTGACGCAATAATATACCTAATATAAAAGTCGATAAAAATACACGATATTACACGATAATACACGATAAACTATATAATTATATATTTAGTTTTCACTAAAAAATTTGTTATTTAGGCCATACCTGCGAAATTGTTTCGCACATTTGCATATTTGTGAGCGTGTAAGTTCCAAAAATAAATTCCTCCAAATCAAAAATCGCAGAAAACTTAGATCATATCTATTCTTACGATCATATGCAGCTTGGCATGCCACAAGGTGGTCGTTAAAAATTATAATTATTTATTATTGCAATAAATTTCTCTGTTCCAAAATCCTCTATTCTATACTTTTTTTTTTACTCTACCTTAGAGTCGCTTCTTTCTAACATTTTCCTCTTGCGCTGTTCTCCTATTACTGTACTATTTATCACGTACCAACGTAACCATATATCTGGTTCATTAGAACAAGTATGAGAACTGAGAAGCAATTACATTAAAGAAAATGTTGACTGGGCCTTTAATAAGCTTGGAAATAGAGATAGTTTATACTTGCAACGTTAAAAACATTCAAAATCTTATGCATTGTTGACGATAAAACACTCAATTCAAAAAACAATAAAACAATTAATCAAAAAACACGAGGAATTACAATAATAAATCCGAGTGATAAAAAGATGATCGTAAAGCTAGTAATCCGATAAGGATTACTGTATGAATCACAAACTAATTTTCAAGCGTTCTGCGAACACAATACATACTTTTCCTTTTGGTTTTTACTTTAACACATAGTTTCGGAAGCGGGGGCAGGTACGGTGCTCAGATTCTTATCGCTCGGGTCGGTCGCTTCCGGGTCGCGGATCGGCGGTCGCGCGAGCGTTTGCTCGATCTCACGGGTGACGCTGATTGTTGGCGTTGGCCGACGAGGGTCCTCCTCGATCGCGGAGGCGCGACGCAGCTGGCGGTGGTCGCTGGACACATTGAGGAAGCACGCGATACCACTAGCCTCATCCGCATGTGCGTTCGACGGCCCATCGTCCTCATCATCATTGTGGCTGCGGTAACGTCGCTGAATTAGATCCTCCATTTGTTGATAATCGCATTCCTCCGCGTCGCGCAGATGTTCGTTCTCGATCTGCCATGCCATCTCGGGATTCGATATGTCCGACATGTTGTGCATTCGCGACGGCGGCGGTGAGAGCGGCGGCGTTCTCGGTGGGCTTAACAAGCCGCAATAACTTTCGAGCTCATCCGTGATACTGGTATACTCGGCGCGCATTGTCAGCAGAATTGATCTCTGTCCACTCCCAGCCGAGGTGACGGATGACGGGATCACGGCCACACGAGGCTCCGCCCAAGTCACAGCCCTCTGGATACCAGGCGGAGGAAGCAGCATAAAATCGTCCGATTCCGATCGAGTTCTGCTATTTTGCCTGAATGTACCACGTTCCGCGGAATCTTGCCTGAGCGTACGTTCTGTCGAGTCCTGCCTGGTATCTGAGGGCGGATTCTCGCTGCTGGCCTCTTTGCTAGCCTCCCTGCTGGTCTCCCTGCTGACTTCTCTGCTGGTAGCCTCGATACTGATTTCTCTGCTCATCTCTCTGCTTACTTCTCTGCTGGTATCCCGGCTGATTCCTCTCTCAAACGGTATACCTTTCTTGCCAACTGTTTCACCTTCAACGACGTCTTTGCTACCTTCCGTTTCAAAGCTGGTAATTGTCTTGACATCATCCTGACCGACGTGAGCGTCTACACTTACGGAAGAATCGTGTCTGCTGAGATTTTCACGGGAAGTCATGGCCTCGGACGTCTTGAGAACGTCATCTATCGGGTGGCCGACATTCAGGAAAGTAGCATCGGTGAGAGATCGCAGGAGCCTCTTCCGCCGTGCGATCGTCGGCAACTGCGTGTGGGAATCCGCCTCGGACAGAGCCTCCGATCGCTCTGATACCCGACGCTGCCGAATGTTATCAAACGCGTCTAAACCGGCTAGTTCTTCATTCGGCATGTACGTCGCCATGAAACGATGAATCACCCCAAGATGTGCTAAAGTTTGTTGACTTAGTTCCTCCAATTTGCGGATACGAAATTCGACGGCCTGTAAATATGAAAATGATTTTGTATACAGAATGTAGTAAGAAGAGTAAAAAAAAAGGTCCAAGACTCTAGAGACGTATATAATATTCGCCAATAAAATTAAAATGTTCAATCGATTATCGGTTTTGGTAATACAGATTACTTATTAGTATCTTCGCATAAATTACCCTCGTTATATATAATAAAAATATTAAAGTAAGATTATCGAAAAGTATTTGCGATTATCGAAAACATTTTGCGAGTTTCCGGTGTGAAAAATATAATTATCCATATTATCAAAACTAAATATTGTTTCTGTCTTTGACATGGTTAATTTTTGTATATTAATTAAATATTTTTCGCTTCTTCTAATGAGTACTACACATATTCTTAAAAGATTGGATTTTCTTTTTCGGTGCTCTACAAGAGAGAAAATATCTAAAGTGTGTAATAAAATCTATTTATTATACAAGAAGTTATATACCTGAAGAGACGCGTTCTGATTGCTCTCTTTTTTATCGATATCCTCTATCTTCTGATGCATATTCTCTACTCGATCTGTTGTAATTTTCACGCGCTCCTCCGTGGACATTTGCAGTTTGAGTTCCTGTTCACGGAAATAACCCTCAACGCAATCCTCCTCGAAGTCGTACAGTCGTTCCATGTCGTCAGCCTCCAGGAACAATTTCAGCCCATTGTCACAGGTCTCGCCGGTGCCGCTTTTACCTTGCGTAATGTGCTTCAGAAAATATCTCAGCAGTAAATATACGTGGCAAATCGCTATAAGCGGCGGCGGCAACACTGGTTTCTGTTCATATTCCATAACGACGGTAAACCGTTGAAACATCCAGACTTGATGAGCTATAGCATTTACCTCATTGAAAATATTGTTAAATACCGCAATTAACAGATTTATCAGCAAAATATTGGCAACTAAAAGATACACGGACATTGCAGCAGGTGTGATCCAACGACCTGGAAGACACTGCATCATTCCCGGCTCATCCCCGCAATCAGGATCTATATTATCCGCGTACACTTCTCCATATAACATAAAGTATGGCTCCATAAATATCTGCCAAAAAATATAATAATTATATGTATGTATAATAATTATGTGTAATTAAAAAAATGTATGTACAGATTTTCTTTTTTATAGAGATGTATCTCAAATAGAAAATATATACGTACGTCTCGTACTATGCGCCATTTTGGTTCAGAATTTGGATTCAATATAGCTTGTCTGGCTACACCGAAACTCATGAGCACAACTAGCAAAAGCACCACAAAATATATCATATTTTTCACCATCTTTCCCATCATTGTCACCAGAGGACCTATAAAATATAAATTATCGAGTATTACATAGCTATGAAATAATTAGATTATGTAAAAAAATGTGTTTTGTCATATTTAATTATTTGAACGTTGACTATATACAGTCAATGTGCAAATTTATTTATAGCTTGTGAAAAAGCAAGCAAGATTGAGGTTTAATTTAATATTTTAAACGTACCAAAATATTTATTGACACCAAGGATGTTGAGTATTCGTAAGTACCAATAGATGCAATCAACACAGTATATGACGCGACCTACATCTAAAGTCGAATGTCGTAAACGCAATGCTAATCCAATTTGGAAAAATATAATAGCAGCGGCATCGCAGGGGTTCCACATGTTCCATGCCCACACGCTGAACTTGTGCGAGAGCGTCGCAGGTTCCGAGGTTGCTATCTCGCGTACTTTTTCACATCCAAGAGTACAGATATATGCAATCGCGTATATTTCGGCTATCGACGGATGATCGTCCATATGCACCAAAATGCAATACGAGAAAAAAAGTAGGAAAATAATGTAGGCTATCTACAAAAAAAAAGAGTATTTTTATCGCATTACGTTTTGCTATAACCGTAATATTTGTTATAACCGTTTATATATAATAAACATAAATATAAATACCTATACAGATAAATACATATAATTTCATACATGAGTATTAAGATGTATAAATGTTTCTACTTACAGCATTTGCCCAAAATTTTGTTATTGGAGCGGTATAGAACTCGTACAATTTCTTCCTCAATTTTAACGGTCTGGTTGTTTTATTATCGTAATATTCAGATCGAAGACCATAAGCGCGATGTATCCCTTCATCAATATCCGTTAGTACTTTCCCATTTTCTTGGACGATCGTCTCCTTGATTATCGTGCTGTGTTCATTGCTAATCAAAGCCTATAGAAAAACATAAATAATTTACAAATATTCGAGTAAATTGTTCATATACTGGAAAAGACATTACATACATGAAATTGGATAAGTTTCTCAATGCATGGTTAAATGGATATCAAATTGATATCAAACTTGAAATGTCTAATGAAAAGAAAGAAGGAAATTTAATTCAGTTTAATATAACGATTATTCACGAAAAAGTAGCGTGACATGTAATAGAGATATATAAATTATAAATAAAGTTGCTTAGACAGGATAGTAATTATCAAATGTTTATAAGACGAGTAACATTTACACATTTTATAAGACATGAAATTAACATTTGTCCTAAAAATTTACATTGATATTAATAAGCAAAAAACGAAAATGTAATTTGTCAATAAGCAAATCTTTACATCTCAAATTATATATACTTGTATACTTGACTAATTTGTTATAGCAAATAAAAATAAAAAAAGACTACCTCTCTCAAACAATAATAAGAAATTGGAAAATTACATAATCAATTTTCAAAAGATATATTATAGTATAATCAATTATAATATATTTTTATGGATTATATAAATATGTCATAATATGTCATATGTATAACCTAATAGTATATTGTTTACATAAAAAGTTGTTTGTACAAAAAAAATTAAAATTAAAATTGTTGCAAAGATAACATACTATGTATACACGCTAGAAAAATTGGAATATAGTTCCGAATGACCCCAGCTCCCGATCGACCTAAAATTTTACACATAAGTTGTTTTCGATGTGAGAAATAAAGTACGCGTGGTCCCAACTTCGGGAAATTAAAAAAAAATTTTATGAGCACTTATCGACTAATAAAATTGATTCTATATGATATATACGACATATAAAAAATATAATATATATAGCACGCGTGTAAAGTTGTACCCATGTGGCAACTCGTCTCGCGTGAAAAGTGTATGCGTGAAGGCAGTAGGTTCCGCCCCCCTGCGGGGACTCCACTATTATTAAACTAGACACATAGTGTGCCTTCAAAGTATGTACATGCGTGGGCTTTCCATGCGTGGAAAGTTGTAAACCCATGTGGCACCCCGCACCTCGCTTCGCGCGAAAAGTGTATGCGTGGAGGCAGTAGGTTCCGCCCCCCTCCGGGGGGCTCCACCTCCAAAAAAACTAACCTAACCCAACCCAATTGTTGTGTGGATGAAAAAATATATGCGTAAATACAATAGATTCACACTTTTCCATCCACAATAAAATTAATGAAAGATTTATTACTTTTACCAAAAAGTCTTGGTTATTACCGGTAAAATTGATAAATTTGCTATAATTTATCACATTTATCACCGTATGTTGAAAATTATGCATAAACCGGTAATTATGTATAATTATCGAATTTATCACTTTTACAGTAACATATATATCATATAGAATCAATTTTAGTCGATAAATGCTATCATAAAAAAAATTTTTTTATTTCCCGAAGTTGGGACCACGCGCACTTCATTTTTTACATCAAAAACAACTCCTTTGTAAAATTTTAGGTCGATCGGGAGCAGGGGTCATTCGAAACTACACCCAAAAATTGTTTTCTTTAGTGCATTAAACAAGGATATTATATCTATATTGCCGTAATAAAGAATTACTCTAAAATTTATCAAATTTGTGCTAAATTTTTAAATTATTTAAAAACAAATATTAACAAATTTCAGATATTAACAAATAAAATATATGTAATTGTGTAAAGCATATATAATTATGCTGAGTTGTAAAAGTTATATTTATAATAAATATATAAATAGTTATTAAGAAATTAATGTTTTTTTTAGTATTAAGATAATTCACAAGTTTAACTCTCACACACACATATGTTTAATCAACTGTTTGATCAATTCATCATGTGTAATGCATTACAATAATAATTATAATAAACTAAAAAGTTTCTTGAAGAAATACATTTCACTGTCTCATCCATTGTAAGATAAATGTTGGAATGTAAGAAACAACTACTGCGATTGTGAAATACGATTGGGTATGTATTATGGAACTTTTTGGAATAGATTCCGATCGGAATTAATTGTTTAAAAACAAACCGAATATAATGGCTCAGAAGATTAAAATTCAAATGTCAAATAAGGAGCTCTGAGAGCCAACGCAAGATTTTAGTGCTTTTTCTTATCTCTATTTCTTCGTCTTAAACATTACAAACATTTCGATCCTAACATTGGATCATCTTCAGTGTTACAGCAAGTCAGCATTCCCCGTTAATTTCCATCCATATTATTGTCACAATTGTGCCTCCGGATCGTATCAATATCGTATCAACCAACTCACGAATTTTAGACGATGTTGTAACACGAGTTATAATACAAAAAACATCTTAAATTATGGCGACACTAGACGACATGAGTTGAAATGCGGAATACATCAAATCAATACTATGGACAATAATATGGATGAAAATTAACAGGGAATGCTGACTTGCTGTAACACTGAAGATGATCCAATGTTAGGATCGAAACGTTTGTAATGTTGAAGACGAAGAAATAGAGATAAGAGAAAGCACTAAAAAATCTTGCGTTGGCTCTCAGAGCTCCTTATTTGACACTTGAATATTAATTGTTTAGTTATTTCCTAGATTTCTATTATGTTTTCTACGGAATAATTACGATCAAAATCTATTCTGAAAAATTCCATAATAGTGCCCTGATAAGAACTAAAAACAGATAAATAAACAGTAGTTTCAAAGTGCACCAAAGATTGTGATTATTGTTAGAGGATCGCTGCGTTCAGGTCAATATAGATATACCTTAACGCCTTGTTGGCTGCTGGATTTGTTGCGTATGCTCAGGCTCCTGCGCAGACGTTTCTAAAAAATAATTAATACGCGTACCTACATAGTCTATATGTTACAAGTAGTTCAATATACCCTTAAGAGAAAGAGCAATTAATCTTTAAACTTGTATGCATATTAAAAATACATCCCTTAATCCAGCAATTATGGTGCAACATATTAATGGCGCAAATATTACAAAGTAAGCAAACGAAAAAAACCAAAGGCAAGATTATATTGTTTCAATCATAAGGATGAAATGATGTATAATTCTATTAAAATAAAAGATACAAGCCTAAGATATAAGATATGTAGGAGGGACTATGCATTAATACTGGACTAGGTGCTGTCTAAATAAATATTATTTAGAAACTATACATGTGTTGTATATATTCATATATGCACAATTTTGGAACGAAAACTTTCCTCTTAAGGCAAACAACCATATATTTTACACTTATTAGTTACATAAGCTTTCAAAACAAAAATTTGTTAATGTCTTGCACCCGGTACATTTAGGATTTGCATAAGCTCAATCAACAATACAGTAGATATATCAAATTATATTGTTTTACAGCGTTTTTATGATTAGTATAACTTTCACATAATTTTATTGTAATCTTAGTAAATTACTGCAATGTTTTTCATAGAAAATATTACGTATCAGGACACATAACTACGAATATCTAAAACTCTTTAACAAGTATTTATCATAATACTGTCATTTCTAAGATGCAAAATAATTACCTCGACATCTGGTCCTGTTGGAACGCTGTGTTCAGAATCGCTATCTTCCTTCTCATCTTCCAAAGCAATCAGATGCTCTTCCTGCGTTTGGGGCATTAGTTGTAATTCTTCTCTGCTTTTGAATTCCAATCGCGTTATATATAGAGGGCAAAATAACCCTAAAATCACCTAAAAATACATTTAAATATATGCATGTTATAATGTTAAATACACAAGGTGTTTCCTAAATAAGTACACAAACTTGAAGGGGATATTCCTTAGCTTATTTTAAGAAGAAAAGGTCCTATAAACATGTGTCCTAAACTGCTTCGTTTTTAAAATACAGGGTATCAAAGTTGAGAGAAAGAATATGAAAATTTTGAAAATCTGGAAAACGTTTAGCGCTATTTTATTCAAATTTGGTGCATACATATGGTATTAAGAACCATATTCCAGTACCGATGAAACATTTTTAGATACACCAGAAACGCATCTAAAAATTTTTGACTATTTTAAAAACGAAACAGTTTAAAACATATGTTCATAGGATCTTTTCTTCCTAAAATAAGCCAAGGAATATTCCCTTCAATTTTTTGTATTTACTTAGGAAATATCTTGTATTAGGATAGGTATTAAGGATTAGTTAACTAAAATTAAACAAGTTACAATAGATTGATCTATTACCTTTAAATTAGTATTTTTACGTGTTCGAAGGCCACCCATCCATAAATCGGCCAAAATAATTTGACTACAAGGATGAGCCAATAGCGGCCGATGATTCGCTGTAACTGCGAGTGACAAGCATGTTTGTCCCGACCAATTTTGAAGTTCTGAAGTTAATAGTTGCTGTGTTTGATCATCGTCTTGTCGGTAGCAGTAGTCCAATAATTCAAGCGCTATAATAAAAAACGTACAATTCGTAGTTAGTTGTACGACAGTGGTTTTATACAGTAAAAAATAAAACGTAATTTTAAGGCTCCTGAGTACTCGTCGCGGCCATGTTGGAATGTGAGAAAGAAACGAGAAATGACATGTTGAAAATTCTTGCGTCGTATTTCCAAATAAAAAGATATTTGCTTAAAATAACACTACAGATCACTTCAGCACACTTCGAAAATACTTCGAGTTGAAGTTAAATCTACCCCTTTCTCTTGACAGTTAATAAACAGCCGTAAAACGAATGTGATATGATGCAGGCTTGTGCGCAGGCGCATGACTAGATTTCGTATCACATTCATTTTACGGCTGTTTATTAACTGTCAAGGGAAAGGGGTAGATTTAACTTCAACTCGAAGTATTTTCGAAGTGTGCTGAAGTGATCTGTAGTGTTATTTTAAGCAAATATCTTTTTATTTGGAAATACTACGCAAGAGATAATACTACGCAAGAATTCTCAACGTGTCAATTCTTAACATTTTTCGCTTATTCTCCACTGGAGAGAATTCTTATTTCTACCGCGACGGTACATCGCCATCGTCAACGCGGAGTTCTCAGCTCAGGGACCAAGAGCCTTAACATTTTTTACATGTCCCAGAAAGTCTTTATTTTTCAAGTTATATTAACACATGATATTAATCATTTTACAGATTTTACTTAAATTATGTGTAATAGAAACATTTAATTTTAGTAAATTTAATTATTTTGTATGTCAAAGTTTACGATTATTTGAAAATTTACGTTTAACTTTTGTTTATGTGTTAAAATAACTTTAAAACGTGTTGATTTTTTTAAAGTAATTGTGTTAAAAAAACTCAAAATAATATTTAATTTTTAAATGACATATGTAAAGTGTTAAGTTATCACATTGACATAAATGTAACACATGAAAATGTTAAGAAAATAATAACATAGCTGTTGTATGTTAATTTTACATTGAAATAATAATCAAATCTTGGTGACACAAGAAAATTTTAACATATGAACCGCATATGTACATACGATTTTTTACTGTGTATCTAAGATTCATTTCGTATTTATGCATACCGATGTTTTCAAACTCCTTGCCGTAACCGCGTAATTCGTCGTAAACCTCCGTTTCCAGATCGTCCTCGGCCGCCTCGTGCGCCATCGCCTTGTACAATTTTAGCGCGACGAGCGCCTTGGCTAATGCCTCTTCTCCGTGTTGCCACATCAACAAAGCCATTTGCTGGCGTTTTGTTAGCACGGCCCAGATAAGCAGCTCATTAAAAGGATAATCGAAGAGAGGAGTATCGCGATTAGCCGGTAACGTCTCGGCGAGCAGACTCATAGTCAGACTGTCAGACTTTCCGCCGGAGCCCGTATAATAGCGCGTATTGCAGTTCGGAGCGCAGCTGTTTCTATGCAAATGTTGCTGATGACCACCGCCGGATCTCTTCATCACCTTCGTATAGATCATGCGAAATCTTCGCCGCGTATATTGCGCGCGATATGCACCGCCCATTAGCTTGTTAATCACAAGGCCGATGTCGTGCAACGTATACATGTAACCCCGTGGAATATTCGGCCGTACATCGCGCAAGATGTAGCCCAATGTGTTCGATGGGCCTTCTTTCTGATTAATTCGAGAAGAAAAAAGAAACATACTATACAACATTCTACGTAAATTGTAATAATTAAATTTTCCAAGTAAATTATTTCTATAATCTCTCTCTTTGTATTATAAAGGACCACACGCGTGCGCGTACACACAAATAAATTTCATAAAATATACGTAAAATATAACATAAATTTATTATAACTAAAAATGAAATTGTTTATTTACCAAGCGATATAACTTGTTTGCTGTATACATATATAAATTGTTTACTAAGAAAAGTTATTGCTACAGAAATAAAGTTGACTTACCGTATTATATAGCTCCTCAAGACGAGGTATCGATAAAAACTTCCGCATGGATACTCCATTTTCCAGTAGAAGTTTCACAAAGTCTATTCTGTCGTGCTGAAGTGCTTCCATCATAGCTTGTTCTAAAGCGCCAGGTGGCCATTTTTGACCGTAGACAAAGATTTCACTTCGGGCGATGTCCACGCGGTTCCATATTAAAGAAAGAGACAACTGCTCAGCCGGGGATAATTGTTTCGATTTAAACAGGGCTGTCAATATCGTTTGATCGAGCTCTTGCGGTCTATCTTGCGATATTCTAAACACAGTGATCTATAAGAATATAACTCTTACTTAGAAAATTTTCAGTTCAACATTTACGATGCAAAGCTAAATTTTATTTCTAATAAAAATATCAACTATTGATAGATACCAAATGTTTTTTTCGTGTACACTGCAAGAGTTCTGAACAGAGCTGACTCGCTTGCTCGGCGGAAACTTGAAAGGTGCGTTTAATAGTTTCCAAAACTTGCTCCTTAACACCTTCCAAAGGTCCTTCTCCGTCACCAGTCTGACCGTCTCTCCATCTACATAAAAAGCATATTTAGCTGCGGTCTGATTTACGCTCACAGCGCTGAAAGTATCGCTCTATCTTCGTTTGATATTCGATGTGCAGAGTCCCTGAGCCGAGAACTCCGCGCTGACGGTGGCGACGTACCGTCGCGGTAGAAATAAGAACTTTCTCCAATGGAGAATTCTGTCCTTTGTGACATGTTAACAACCTATTTTGTCCTGCGTTTAATTTCTTTATTATTCGCTCTGTACTTGTGCTATAACGTTTAACGTATTCGTGAAACTCGTAAAATTGACCGAGAAGTAAAATTTGCATAAAATACATATGCGGAAGAAACATTCTCCACTCCTTTCGATAGTCATCAAACGGTTTGTTTTTCCGTATGTTTAGGCTTCGTTTTATGGCTGTTTGTTTATTGTCGAGGGAAAAGGATAGTTTCCGGTCAATTTTAGAAGTGTTCTGAAACGATCTATAGTGATTTTTTATTGAAATGTCTATTTATTTCGGAATAAAACGCAGGACAAAATAGGGTGTTATTTCTCGCCTCGATAACAAGAATTCAGTATGGCTGCAGTGACTACCCAGGAGCCTTAATTTTACATCTCATGTGAGCGTAAATCGGACCGCAGCCTTTGTAAACATGCATAATGTATTTTTTTTAAATATGCGTAAATATTGTGCAAGCTCGCCATTACTTGTGCATAAAAGCGATCAGATCAGCTGCACGTCCCGAACCATCACAAACTACCACAGGCACAGGTGGATCATCCGTCACGTACTCCAAAACTGCGCGAATTGTATTCGTTCCACCTTCGATAACTAATGCGACTACCGGTATGCTACTGTGTGTATCTGGAAGCATCGGTAAATCAGAACATCTTAAATTATAGAATTTTAGTACATGTGGATCAGTGTAACGCTTACATGGTTGCAATTTTAGATTTGAGATGTATTTTTCTAATCTTCTACGCAGTACAATCTCTGCACCATACCGACCGCCAGTACCATTATCTACTAATAAAAAATAAGCGTGCCGATTGTTTAACACTGTATACTTAGTCCTGCAAATTCATATATATACATAAATATACTTTACCAAAATCTCATGTTTCAAAAATACTTTTACATTATAAATATGTAATCTTACCATGGTGAGGAGACGCAATCGTATGATACTTCTCCACCGCAACCAACTAATTCGTGACTTTTATCCAAAATTCCCCAAGGGGCAATACCTATACTTACTACACGACCTTGTCGTTGAGAGCGTTCCAACAACAATGCGTCACCGACCTGTCGTGTTACACCTACAAGAATTAACATGTAAAGAGTTAATTTCTCTTTATTGAAGTTACGTTACTATTATTTTTCATGAACAGGAATGTACCTGTGTTTGTCCCTCCTGTAAATATCCATGCTCCTGTTGTTTTAGCAGCTTTTAATAAGCCTTTACGCAAAACTTTTTTCAGGCTTGGTTGAAGCTCGAAATTTGATCGACCACCATGGACAGTAATTAATAATTTGGGCAATCCTAAATTCCATTCCCGACATAATAGTTGTACGATCGGTTCTGGTCGTGTATCATGAGCCAATCTTACATACTACAAGTAATGTGCAATGTCATTTCCTTATTCATAAATACAATAATTATTATTATAAAACATTATATAATGTCTAATATCTCTATATATATAAAATAGAATGTCTGTATGTCTGTTCTTTATACACTCTTAAACCCTTTGATCGATCTGGACCAACTTTGGCACAGTTACTCTTTCTACCCCTACGCAAAATATAGGCGCAAAATCAATTTTTTATTACCAATTTTTATGGATACCGATTCACAAAGTTTTTCTATGATAATTTAATTTTTTATTAATGGATCGATTTTCTAGAAACTGTTACCAAAATTTTAACCGCAAACTACTCATTTATTAATGGACTCTACACCCCTGGAAAAACTGTGATGTGAAAAATAGAATGTCTGTATGTCAGTTTTTTATACACTCTTAAACCCTTTGACCGATCTAGACAAACTTTGGCACAGTTACTCTCTACATCCCTGGCAAAACATTAGGCGCAAAATCAATTTTTTATTACCGATTTTTATGGAGATCGGTTTCCAAAGTATTTCTATGATAATAATAAAATTAATCAAGTATTTTCTAATGACGATGAGTTCAATTTTTCCGTTTTCCAAAAAATAAGTCCATTAATAAATGAGTAGTTCGTGGAAGAAATGGAACCGGTTTTAAAGTTGGTCTAGATCGGTCAAAGGGTTTAAGAGTGTATAAAAAACACCTGTGTAAAGTTAGCCCCCCAATGATAAAAAATCCAAAATTTTTTTTGCAAACGTTTGCCCATCGTTTGCCCACGAATGCCCCGTTGGAATTTTCGTTTGCCCCCATCTAGTTCAAAAGTTATGGGAAAATCAATTTTGGGGGGGGCCAACTTCACATTAGCCCCACAATGTTGAAAAATCCAAATTTTTTTTGCAAACGTTTGCCCATCGTTTGCCCACGAATGCTCCGTTGGAATTTTCGTTTGCCCCCATCTAGTTCAAAAGTTGTGGGAAAATCAATTTTGGGGGGGCCAACTTCACATTGGCCCCCCAATGTTAAAGAATCTGAATTTTCTTGCAAACGTTTGCCTATATCATTTGCCCACGAATGCCCCGTTAAAATTTTCGTTTGCTCCCTCCTAATTCAAGTTAAGGTAAATCTAAAGAATAGTGGCCTCCTCACCGATTTCGTTGAACTTAGGCTTAATCGACGCGTTTTTGCACAAAACGACCGAATCAGGCAGAAAAAAGTGTCGCTCTGCCCCGCGAAGCGAGATATTAAACGTAAAAGTTGACAGGAATCAGGTTATGATTCCTGTCATACCGACGAGCTGTAGCGACTACGAACATGCCCTGCAGCCATATGCGCATGCTCAGTGGCCGCACGCGCATGCAAAAGTGCGCGAATTTGAAACGTATGTATACTTATAATGCATATCACTTACAATTAGCTTTCAATGATGAACATATCTTATATAACATACATCAAAGTACATGTGTGGGCGGGGGGGTCTTCGCCCCCCTGCACCCCCCCCCCCCCCATTGTGTGAGTAAACCTACCCAGATAGCAATGCTTGATGATCAGATTTCATCACGTCATGATTTTCTGATATTGATCAAAATGTGATGTATGTCTTGTGATCATATTGTGATGATACACATCATGAATACAAGTTAACATGTATATGAGGAAATATATGAGCTCAGATATTGACGTTACTTAGCCAACTCATGATAATCACATGCTGACCCTGGTGGAAATAATTTTACAACAATTTTCGCGAGCGCTAGTACCGCACGCTGCCGCGACGCGGCTATACCATGCGTCACTTTCTCGTAATCAAAAATCATCAGGCGCTAGTATAAGAGGCGAGCTTGTGAGAAGCCTAATTACAATGTTCTTTGCTGCAGATCAGCTTAAGTGATACCTCGGGTATCACATAGTGCAGAGGTCTGCGAAGCAATTTTTGATAAATTGTTGGATACGTCTTACTTATTTATTTACATGTTTTTAAATAATTTTATTAAGCATGAAATATTTAAAATTGTCATTTCTTGAGCTTTATATGCACACAATATGCAGTATTTCATTGAACATTTATGTGTTCATTATGTCACTATTTTGTAAACTTTTATAGATTTCATAACATGTCTGCATTCTGAGCAACATATGAGCCCGCATCTGTGTCTATTCTTGCCATCATGTTTTTAATAAACGTGAGTACAATATGTACTCAGAACGAACACATTTTGCTATCTGGGTAGAAGTGTGGGCGGGGGGGCTCCCCCCCCCGCACCCCTTCCCTCCCCGTGCACTGGGCGGTGTGGGTTGGGTTGATGGGTGAGCAGGGGGGGACTTCGCCCACATATAAGATATATTCATCATTAAAAGCTAATTGTAAATGATATGCATTATAAGTATACATACGTTTCAAATTCGCGCACTTTTGCATGCGGCCACTGAGCATGCGCATATGGCTGCAGGGCATGTTCGTAGTCGCTACAGCTCGTCGGTATGACAGGAATCATAACCTGATTCCTGTCAACTTTTACGTTTAATATCTCGCTTCGCGGGGCAGAGCGACACTTTTTTCTGCCAGATTCAGTCGTTTTGTGCAAAAACGCGTCGATTAAGCCTAAGTTCAACGAAATCGGTGAGGAGGCCACTATTCTTCAGATTTACCGTTTTTGCTGTAAATGAGCAAACGATTATTGTGGACCAGAGTGAAGATGACCGTTCCCCCAAATTCAGTTGCGTTTAACTTGAATTAGGAGGGAGCAAACGAAAATTTTAAAGGGGCATTCGTGGGCAAATGATATAGGCAAACGTTTGCAAGAAAATTTAGATTCTTTAACATTGGGGGGCCAATGTGAAGTTGGCCCCCCCCCCCAAAATTGATTTTCCCATAACTTTTGAACTAGATGGAGGCAAACGAAAATTCCAACGAAGCATTCGTGGGCAAACGATGGGCAAACGTTTGCAAAAAAAATTTGGATTTTTCAACATTGGGGGGCTAATGTGAAGTTGGCCCCCACAAAATTGATTTTCCCATAACTTTTGAACTAGATGGGGGCAAACGAAAATTCCAACGGGGCATTCGTGGGCAAACAATGGGCAAACGTTTGCAAAAAAAATTTGGATTTTTCAACATTGGGGGGCTAATGTGAAATGGGCCCCCCCAAAATTGATTTTCCCATAACTTTTGAACTAAATGGGGGCAAACAAAAATTCCAACGGGGCATTCATGGGCAAACGATGGGCAAACGTTTGCAAAAAAAATTTGGTTTTTTTATCATTGGGGGGCTAACTTCACACAGGTATAAGAAACAGACATATAAACATTCTATTTTTCACATCACAGTTTTTCCAGGGATGTATAGTCTATTAATAAGTAAGTAGTTCGCGGTCAA
The DNA here is from genome assembly GCA_035220575.1 of Temnothorax rugatulus. Lineage (NCBI taxonomy): Eukaryota > Metazoa > Arthropoda > Insecta > Hymenoptera > Formicidae > Temnothorax > Temnothorax rugatulus. The sequence continues at coordinate 34,337 of JASTWL010000682.1, read as the reverse complement.
AATTTTGGCAACAGTTTCCAGAAAATCAATTCATTAATAAAAAATTAAACCCATCGACGTTTTAAAACATTCTGAACACATTGGCATCAAAAACATAAAAAAGCATTGGATATATACTTGCGCTTTTGTAGGGTGCGGGCCACCTTGAAATTCAATGGTACCATACGCATCAGTGGGAAAGGGACGAGTATTTTTTCCCGGAGACCATTGTTCACGATCCTTTTCCTTGCTTTCGCCAAGATTGTGACTTTGAATATCCGCCCCAGTCCCGCAATGATGAGTATATGAATAGCCACAGCAACATCTATAATGATACAATAATATATCATGTACAATATATTTACTAGCAAATTCGGTTGGACGCACCAGTACGCACTCAGTGCATATTAAAGCCATTGTACACTGATTTAATCTCTAATATTTACAGTAAAATGCAAATATTTTGACTGATAAATGCCCAATACATATTGTTAGGGCCGCGTATATGTTGGTAACGCGCAGGCCTTGAGTTAGGGTATGTCTGCCGCGGCGCTGCGACCCATCGCGTTTAATACCTGCGTGGGGGGGAATTCTTCCGGAGCTCTCTCTTACGCCGACCATCGTTGTGTGCAGTTGTGTCGTACTTAGCTATTATAGTTATAGATATATATTATAATAAAGTATTGGAGCTAAAAGCAGAGCCCACTACCTACAAACCTAACAATTGGCGACGAGTCTGTGGAATTGGCTCCGGCACGCAGAAAACGTGATTCTTGCATCGGGCTTCGTACGCAACGTACTTAACCAGCGGGTCATCACGTGGCACGCATACACTTAACCAGCGGGCCAACACGTGGCACATATACATCGCATACACGGAAGAAGCGGAGAATTGCGGCAAACTATCTTTGGAGGATGACTTCAAGCAGCGGTCACCCCCAGGAATTAGATGTAAAGCCGGCAATCGCTATTCCGAATTCATTTACAATAGAAAATTTCAACCCGGAAGTTACAACATGGCGACGGTGGTTACAACGGCTACAAGGAGCATTTACGATTTTTCGGATCACGGGAAACGCTCGTGTGCCTTATCTGTTACACTACATGGGACCGAGCGCGTTCGATATACTGTGTGACCGATTAGATCCGGCAGATCCATTTTCACAAGCGTACGAGACATTAACGGCCAAGTTAGAAGAATTTTACGATCCGGCACCGTTAGAAATCGCCGAAAATTTTAAATTTCATCAACAGCGACAAGCAGAGGGCGAGTCCATACAACAATTTGCGGCTGCTTTGCACAAATTAAGTCTACATTGCAAGTTTGGAGATTATTTGAAGACAGCCTTGCGGAACCAATTAGTTTTTGGGCTTTCAAGTAAGAAGACTCAGACGAGACTCCTGGAGAAGAAGGTGCTTACATACGAAAAAGCCTTACAAATAGCCACCACGATGGAGCCGTCGGAGCAAGGTGCCACATCACTACAAAATGGAGCTTACGGACAAAATGGCGCGACTACAAGTTCGGCGGCAGGAGTGGAATATCTACAGGCGGGCAGGAAATCCGCGAAGAAATCAAAGGATAAATATAATAATGAAACTAATTCTAAAAAGAAACTAGCAATTACTAAACCTAAGCAAACGCGTTCTAACTCGAGTAAAGTAAATAATACTGTAAAGTGTTTCAGGTGTGGTAAAGGACATTACGCGTCCCAATGTACTTTAAGTCGCGATATACGCTGCTCTGGCTGTGGAGGATCCGGACACCTGGTCAAAGTCTGTTTCAAAAAGAAGGAAACTGCCAACCAATTGGACGAAGTATTACAATTGGAGCATACGGACCAAAGAGATAAGTTCTTTTGCACACTCTCGGTCAATAAAAAAAAAATTCGCTTTGAAGTTGATAGTGGCTCCGCGGTCACGATAATGAATCGGGAGCAGGTTCGTGCCTTATTCCCGGGTTCGATCGTCCATAAAACAAACTTGAATTTAGTTGCATATTGTAAAACGATAGTTAAAGTTTTAGGATATATAGAGGTTTATGTACAAGGTAAACAAATGCGAAAAAAATTAAACATTTACTTGACAGAATTAGAGAAAGAACCCTTATTAGGTAGAGAATGGATTAGACAGTTGAATTGTCAGAGTGGTATGCCAGATTTCCTTGGATGTAATTCATTGGATAATATTAAAATGGATTCAAGTCGAGCATATACCCATGAGATTACAACTCAATTACAATCGATATTACGCGAATACGAGAAGTTAGGTGAGCCTACCTTGGCTAAGATTACGGGTATGCAAGCGAGACTTACAATGAAACCAAAGGTATCTCCGATATTTAAAAAAGCACGATCGGTCCCGTTTAAATTAATTCCGTTGTTGGATAAAGAATTAGACGACTTAGTTCAAGCGGGAATCCTTACAAAAGTAGAAAGCTCGAAATGGGCTACACCTATTGTCCCGGTTCTGAAAGCAAACGGTACTATTCGAATTTGTGGAGATTACAAATCCACAATAAATCCAGTGCTAATAGTCGATGACCATCCGCTACCTACCACAGACGAACTTTTTGCTAAACTATCTGGCGGCACTAAATTCACTAAAATTGATCTACGCCAAGCATATTTACAATTAGAAATACACCCGGAAGACGCTAAATTGCTTACGTTAAATACTCATAGGGGACTTTACAGAGTAAATAGACTAATGTATGGAATTGCGTCAGCCCCGGCGATATACCAGAGAACACTGGAGCAAATATTGCAGGGTATTCCGGGCGTGTGTAGTTTTCTCGATGATATAGTGATCACTGCGGATACGGATGCAGAACATTTACGTAGATTACGCATGGTGTTAGATAGATTGCGTAGGTATAACATATGAATTAATTTAGAGAAATCTCAGTTTTTCACACATGAAGTACGGTATTGGGGTTACGTGTTACGCGCAGATGGAATACATAAACAACCTTCTAAAATGGAGGCGATCAGTAAGATGCAACGTCCCCGGGACACCTCCGAAGTACGTACCTTCGTTGGAATGATTAATTATTATGGAAGATTCATACGAGATTTAAGTTCAATTTTGCAACCCTTAAATCAGTTATTACATAAGAATACCCGTTTTGTATGGACGGGGAAGCAGGAGACAGCTTTTAAAAAGGCAAAAGAAGCATTTACGAGTAATCAAGTACTAGTTCATTTCGATCCAAAATTACCTATTGTCCTTGCGACGGACGCAAGCCCATACGGAGTAGGGGCAGTACTCTCGCATGCATACCCGGATGGGACAGAAAGAGTGATCCAATACGCGTCTCAGACTCTATCAGAAACGCAACAAAAATACGCACAGATAGATAAAGAGGCATACAGTATAATATTCGGTATTAAAAAGTTTTACCAATACCTTTACGGGAATAAATTTACTTTAGTCACGGATCATCGCCCACTAGTACAGATCTTTTCACCACACAAAAGCTTACCGGTTTACAGCGCAATGAGAATGCAACATTACGCGATTTTCTTGCAGGGATTCAATTACACGATTCGATATAGAAAATCAGAAAGTCATGCGAATGCGGACTGTTTGTCAAGATTACCCGTGAGAGAAGGCACTAAAAACATGGATGTAGTTGACGCTTTTGAGTTAAGCATGTTAGAAACCCTACCGGTTAATGCTAAAAGCATAGCATTGCATACAAAGAAAGATAGAGAGTTACAAAAACTTCTACATGCGTTGCAGTCTGGTTCTCTGGCACATAACACTGACAGATTCAATTTAGAGCAATCGGAATTTACGTTGCAAAGTGGTATTATCTTGCGGGCCATCGAGTGGTTATACCAAAAGCTTTGCGTGTTAGAGTACTAGAAAAATTACACACTGGCCATTTTGGTATTAACAAAATGAAAGGAATCGCGAGAAGTTATTGTTGGTGGTCCGGAATTGACAATGATATCAAGGCGTTAGTTGAGAATTGTCAAGCTTGTAATACTTTTAAAAACAATCCACAAAAAGTAGAACAGCATATTTGGGAGCCATCAGCTACACCTATGCATCGAGTGCATGCTGACTTTGCGGGTCCCTTCTTAGGACGTTGGTTTTTTATTGTAGTTGATGCATATTCAAAATGGCCAGAGGTGCGAATAGTAAAAAATCTCGCTGCGAAAACAGTCATAGATGAATGTCGAGAAATCTTTGCGAAATATGGTGTTCCGCAAATTTTCGTAACCGATAATGGCAGAACATTTACATCTACGGAATTTAAAGCGTTTTTAGAACAAAATGGAGTAAAATTTAAATACACTGCACCTTATAATCCGGCAACTAATGGCCAAGCGGAACGCTTTGTTCAAACTCTGAAAAATGCATTACGACGCATGGACGCGAATGCGGTAAATGTACATGAGAAACTATGCAAAATGTTGTTACAGTATCGTATCGCGCCTCACGCGACAACTAAGAAATCCCCAGCGGAATTATTCATAGGTAGAAAATTGCGTACAAGATTAGACTTATTATTTCCGTCACATAAGGAAGACGAGGCTTATGCCCCATATCAATGCGATAGGAAGAGTTTTAGAATAGGCGAGCGAGTATCATGTAGGAACTATGCAGGGCGCGATAAATGGAGGTTTGGTAGGATTAAGAACCGTTGCGGAAAACTCCATTATTTAATTACTCTTGATGACGGACGAACCTGGCGGAGGCACGTCAACCAAATGCGTTCAATTGGTCAGGCAACCCCGAACCAAGATGCAGATTCAGATTACGGTACGGTAGAAAATTTAATCGATCGAACCGATTCGAATATATCAGCGAATGAACCTAATAATCCGGAACATCCGGAGGAACCATCTCAGGAGACTTTACAACACCCTCCGGATCAGCCACAGCCAAAGCAAACGGAGATAGCTCCGCAGGAAGCGGATATTCAACAAAAGAATATAGGCCGACAAGAAATTGTTCGGAAACCGCGAAGGCTTGCAATGAGTCCCGTGCGCAAATCAAACAGGATTGCAGCAAAGTCGAAACCATTGTAGGACTGCGTAACTAGAGACTGATATTATAATACATAGAAACGAATTGATTCGTTTAAGAAAGGAAGGTGTTAGGGCCGCGTATATGTTGGTAACGCGCGGGCCTTGAGTTAGGGTATGTCTGCCGCGGCGCTGCGACCCAGCGCGTTTGATACCTGCGTGGGGGGGGAATTCTTCCGGAGCTCTCTCTTACGCCGACCATCGTCGTGTGCAGTTGTGTCGTACTTAGCTATTATAGTTATAGATATATATTATAATAAAGTATTGGAGCTAAAAGCAGAGCCCACTACCTACAAACCTAACACATATTTTACTAAATAGTACAATAAAGATAATTGAGAGTTTCGTGACTTAACCCATTTATATTAAACATACACTTTATGTTGATTTGTGTACAACGGCTTAAACGTGCATTGATTGTGAGTGCGCACTGGTGCGTCTAAACGAATTCGCTATACAATAGTCATATTTTTATATGCGTACACCAGTTTCATATTTTGTTTATAAAATTGTTATGCGTATGCTATAAAGCATAAAATTTTTTAATAGTCTTATATCATAGCTTTGTGCCTAATAACTATAGCATAATATAATAAGTAGGGGAGACCGGGGCTAAAAAGTCTACGGGGTAAATATGTCTAATCAAATATCTCGGAACCTGTATATTGTGCGAACTCGCTATTAACATTGTAAACGCTGCTTATGGTACCCATGTGACCAACGGAGTTTCGGCAGGTTACCTGCCGTGTTATGATTTTTACGAGGGCAAACGTGTTTTCGGAAGGTGAAAGTGAAATTTTCTGTGCGTGGAAATTTTGTAATATCTTGAATATTATTGTATCACCGAATCTCAAAGTAAGTGATTATAAAGAGTAATGCATGCTGAACACGAATCCAGTGTAGTTTTTTCATTATCGTTGATGTCTAATATTTCATGGGCGATCAAACCTGAAACTTGTGTTTGGGGCTAATCAGTCTACAAGCACCCGGGGCTAATCGGGCTAATCTCGTCACTGTGGCGCGCCGGGCGCACGACTTCAGCTCACGGCGATCGTGATTCCGTCTTCCCTTGCACGTGCGTCAGTTTGTATAGGAGGGAAATGGTACGCACGTATCGTCGCAAAACGACTCCCGTCGACAAGGAGCAACTCAAGAAGACAGTTCTTGCGGTGAGAAAAGATAAAATGAGCGCTTACGCAGCCGCAAAACAATTCGATGTCCGGAGAACCACGTTGAACGACTTGAAAAAAATGCCACACAAACAGAACCGCAGCCTTCGACGAGCAATGGGCGTAAATCGAAATCAAGGAAGCAGCAGCGGTCGGATTCTGACGAAGACTTGGATAATACGTGCTGCTCAGAGAAGTTGACAATAAACAGAGCATATGGGAAACAGTGCATTGCGTGCGAGCGTAAGGCACACAACACATGCGTGCGCTCGTCGGGATCTGTATTCACGTGCCTAAATTGTTTTATGGAATAGGTAAAACAATTAATAATGTTTTGCATAAAAATTTTAAATAAATTTTTATATTTTTCTCTTAAAAAACAATTATTAAAATGTATCCTATCATTTTTCAGGATTAGATGTACGTATATGTATTGAAAATGCAGTGTGACTGATTAGCCCCCGGGGGGGGGGGGGACGCTTTAACCCCGGCATTTTTGAGATTTCAATTTTTCCACCGTTGTCGTTTTTGCTCTATACCGGTTAAACAAAGCGACGTAGATAAAAATTTCCTAAATAAATTTTGTAGCTAAAGGTTCACTCTTTACAGTGGTATACCACATTTAACCTAAATTATTTATTTTGTTGTTAAAAATCGGCACCGAAAAAAACAGACTGTTTAGCCCCGGTCTCCCCTATCATAATGCAAATATAAAATATACATTTTTTTATGATAAATGTGAAAAAGAATTAGGAGATAAATGCCATAAAAGAAAGTTAATGCAGTTTAGTTAAAAATAATAATTAAGCATGATAAAGTTCATATAATAATAAGCATAACGTAGTCAAAATAAGTCATTTCAATACTATTGTGGGATAGTGGACTTCGGTGAAATTGGCTGAAACTTTGACTTTTGAACGATGATAGCATCTAAACGGTTGATTTTTATGAATATTGCGCTTGTGACTATTGATCAGCATCACATAAACTATCTATTTCCAAAGTTTCAGCTAATTTCACTGAAACCCAAAATACGTATGATTATGGCGGGGTCCTTTGTGTTACATCTATACTTAAAATAATTTGCTAAAACAAGACTGTTATTTCAAATATAGATAACAAAGTTACGAAAGTAAGTAGGATTTATAAATCAATGCAAGATGCGTATGAGTCTCTTACCTGGAAGTAGTAATCACATCATATTCCGCACTCTTATTTCCCTGTATTTGTACAAACCTACAAATGAAATAAAACAAAAAAAAATAAATCAATGGATGAGCGAGTAAAGAAATACAAATCATGAATATGAATATTCTGATTTAAAATTTGTTATTAAAGTTATTAAAGTGCATCGATGTGTAAAAATCATAGCTCACGATGGTTGATGCAATCTAATGACAATATAGTGACAAAAGTGATAGACGACATGACGAAAGAAGAATAAAAGAAATTGAGCAATGAGAAATAATGAAGTTATATGTCCATCATACTAATCTGATGATAAGTTACACTCTATAGCATACGCTGCACATTTGCTGCTTGCTGATATAAAAAATATATTATCAAGAATTATTAATAATTTTTTATTATTAATAATTTTTATTAATAAAAATTAATAATCTTTTATTAACAATAATTAATAATCTTGTATTAATAATTAACATAAATATATTAATAATTATAATCGTAGAAAATTTTATACAATGCAATTTTATAGTAAAGAATCCTTAGTATCGTAAATTTTCTTTAGCATTATTTATCTTTTTATATCGTTTTTCTTTCTACATACATATGTAGCAAAACAGCAGTTTTATGTTATAGTCGTTTTATGTTAAAATTCTACCTGTGTTCATCTTCAGTGCTTGGAATAAATTTTGAACATTCCCTCTTTTGAAATGTTGCCTCTATCCAACTGCGTTCAGTTGTCTATAATTTGAAAAACATAAACATAATAGTTGCAATCAATGTTAAGAAAAACATCAATGTTAGTTGAAAATATACACTTCTCACAAAAATTAAAGGAACACTAAATTTTTCTTTAAAAATAGGCAAAATTCAAGCAGCTGTAACTTTGTTAAAAATGAACGAAATTTAAATTTAGAAAAAAGATTTTAAAGCTTGAAATCTCTACTTTTGAAAGATTACTATTATTTTTTTAGTTTCGGTGAGTTTGGTAAATTTTACATATAGAAAACTACGAGCTGGACAAAATAGAAAATTTTCCTCTCACTTTGTGGGCCTGTCACGTGCACAAAAAAAATCTGTGAAAATTTTCGACTTCCTAACGTAAAAGCTTGAAATTTTCCTTGCAAAATCATTTTTTAAAAATGTTTCTACGATTTTTTGTTACAGAGTTATCCCGGATTGAATAAGAAATGAGCATTTTGACTTTGATTGCTCATAACTCCCTTAAGGTAGTTCGATGATGAACGACTTTTGCCAAAAGTGATAGGTTTTATTTTTTATATCGAAAGAAGGAACTCTCCTGAATCGATTAAGCCCAGAAAAAAGATAATTTACCGTCCCGTTCTCAAGATATTTAATTTCAAAATTAGGTGATTTTAACATTGGTCTAATAGGAAAAGAGGTATTTTCCTATGAATAACACGAGTTTGCGAAAAATCTTTTGCCAAAAATGTCCGAACAATATATATCGATGGAAAGAGGACACTGTGAGGAAGCCTATGGTTGAAGGTGAACACGATCCACTGTACAGTTTTTTTTAAATTAATAATTAAAGTTTGTCTTCCGGTGCTCAAGCGCTGACTTTCACAACTCGAGTGTGGCGGCGTGGCAACGCTACCGCCGTAGAGTTAGCAGACAAATTGAATATTTTTGAATTATTTTTTTTCATATAATTTGGGAATCATTTGGGGAAGTTTGGGAAAATTGTTTAAACATTTGGGAAAGAATAGATTTTTTGTTATTAACAAAATTTATCGAGCGTCAAGTTAGCAGATAGCGTCTATGTTATTTAATGTTTATTATAAATGGAATCGATTGGAAATCATTTGGGGATGACATCTTCATTGTAATTTTTATTTGGGAAAAGTTGCTTTTTTTGTAATTTAAATAATTGTATTAAAAAGAAAAATAAAAATTGTTCTTTTTCGCTGCACTTCTGCACTAGTACAACAAGTGAACTTATTGCACTAGTTCAGAAGTGTAGCGAAAAAGAACAGACCATTATCGGCAGTAGTGTGAAAATTACGACATGACAACATACTCCGAAAAGAAAATTTGTTTACGATCGCTCCTTCTTTAATAACGATACCAGATGTAACGCCAGTCATGACAGGCCTAACAGAAAGTAGTTCTTCGGGTTTGTATCCTTCATTTTTTACTCTCTTTTGCAAATATTACGTGTAATCAAGTTGTTATAACTTATAAGATCTCTGTTTTACAATTTACATTTTACAAGATTACGCAACTGCACGTTGAAAATAATATCTATTTATTTTCATTTTAATGGCATATGCGTAAAGTTAAAATAACTAAAATTATTTACAGGTTCATTAACAGACAGCATATGCACAGCATATGAAAATAAAATGGTCAAATCAACGATCATCGACACAAAGTCCCATAGTAGCGATGGTGAGAAAGAAAATGCGTTTGCTCCTATGACATCAAGCTTGACGTCAATGCTAGGAGGTAAAGTTAACAAACTCCGATATGCTATTGCTTGACACACTATTAAAAACGTTTAGTTGTGAATAAAGAAAATGAGCAAGTACTTTTCTTCCGCTTGAAGCATCACTTTTATTTTGACCGATACAACCAATTTGAATTATGTTTACCTTATCATTTATCATCAATTATCTTTATATTTCAATAATATCTTTATTTGTATCTGTCTGTATGTTATTTTTCAGGCTTGCTACAGAGCATCAAGGTTGGCAGCCAAACTTTGAAGGGTGAAGAGGCGTCAAACTTTTTTGGCAGTACCGTGCAATATTCGTATACTGATTTTAGCAGCGTAGATCATAGAATTAAACTACACATTATCCTCAATGTATTCGAGCATGAGAACAAAGAACTCGTACTTCTTCTCAAGGTCAAGATCTTTCATAGGTACGTTGTGGACGCCTTCATTCTATGATCTACGCTGCTAAAATCAGTATACGAATATTGCACGGTACTGCCAAAAAAGTTTGACGCCTCTTCACCCTTCAAAGTTTGGCTACCAACCTTGATGCTCTGTAGCAAGCCTGAAAAATAACATACAGAGAGATACAAATAAAGATATTATTGAAAAATGAAGATAATTGATGATAAATGATAAGGTAAACATAATTCAAATTGGTTGTATCGGTCAAAATAAAAGTGATGCTTCAAGCGGAAGAAAAGTACTTGCTCATTTTCTTTAATCACAACTAAACGTTTTTAATAGTGTGTCAAGCAATAGCATATCGGAGTTTGTTAACTTTACCTCCTAGCATTGACGTCAAGCTTGATGTCATAGGAGCAAACGCATTTTCTTTCTCACCATCGCTACTATGGGACTTTGTGTCGATGATCGTTGATTTGACCATTTTATTTTCATATGCTGTGCATATGCTGTCTGTTAATGAACCTGTAAATAATTTTAGTTATTTTAACTTTACGCATATGCCATTAAAATGAAAATAAATAGATATTATTTTCAACGTGCAGTTGCGTAATCTTGTAAAATGTAAATTGTAAAACAGAGATCTTATAAGTTATAACAACTTGATTACACGTAATATTTGCAAAAGAGAGTAAAAAATGAAGGATACAAACCCGAAGAACTACTTTCTGTTAGGCCTGTCATGACTGGCGTTACATCTGGTATCGTTATTAAAGAAGGAGCGATCGTAAACAAATTTTCTTTTCGGAGTATGTTGTCATGTCGTAATTTTCACACTACTGCCGATAATGGTCTGTTCTTTTTCGCTACACTTCTGAACTAGTGCAATAAGTTCACTTGTTGTACTAGTGCAGAAGTGCAGCGAAAAAGAACAATTTTTATTTTTCTTTTTAATACAATTATTTAAATTACAAAAAAAGCAACTTTTCCCAAATAAAAATTACAATGAAGATGTCATCCCCAAATGATTTCCAATCGATTCCATTTATAATAAACATTAAACATAGGCGCTATCTGCTAACTTGACGCTCGATAAATTTTGTTAATAACAAAAAATCTATTCTTTCCCAAATGTTTAAACAATTTTCCCAAACTTCCCCAAATGATTCCCAAATTATATGAAAAAGAATAATTTAAAAATATTCAATTTGTCTGCTAACTCTACGGCGGTGGCAACGCTGCACGCTGGGATCGTCGGCGTAAGGTTAGGTGTGAGTGAGCGCAAAGACAAACAAGTGTACCAACCGCACGAACTGTGCGGCGTTGCCAAGTCGCTGCCCTCATCTCGTGCATGAGGGCAGCGAGGAAAATTGTTTATGTAAAAAATTACATGCACCTTGTGGCGAAATTACTGTACTTCAGTAAATCGCTACAATAACGCAATAATTCAATCGAAATAATCTCCGAAGTAGAGCACTCAAGAGTTGGCACAAGTTGAAAATTAGTCAAGCGTTAACACACACTTCATTTTAATCTATTTCAGGCAAAATATAATTCTACAACGTAAAAATTACTTACTAATGGTCTTTTTACGTCGTTACGAAGCTTTGCGATGCATTATCCTATTTTTTAATAATCATATAAATGATTTGATAAAAAAATCATAAACATTGTTTTGACTTCGGCCCTTCATCATCGAACTACCTTAAAAATCATCGTATCGCAATTCAAAAAACAGATTCTTAAAGCTGAAACTTTGCTCTATTGAACGGCATAATTGCCAAATTTTTTAAAATAATATGTAGACATGATACAAATGGATGAAAATAATGTAAAAATTAGTAATTTTTTCCTTTTTCATTTTGAACCAGGAAACAATTGTGCAGAACAACAACACAAATTTATTCTTCGCGGTTTTTTGTACTTTTAAGTACCCTGCATTTAAAAAAAATTTGCCAAATAGCTATGAGATTTTTTACATTGTGGCCACTATGGTTTTACGGAGCAAAACGTACAAAAGATTGTAAAATTGCTTAAGGAGGGTACCCACAATTTAGTTTTGGGAACTGTTAGGGGAATGAATAAATCTTACGTATTTTGAGTCGTACAATCCGAAAATAACCATAAAAATTATGTCTATAGCGGAGAAAACATGGAAAATAAAGAAAAATGCGGAGAAACATGAAATTGTTTAAATTCCCAGACATAATTTTACGTTTTTTTTACATTTTCTTATGTATTTTGAGTCTTTCCACATAACTGGCTCAAGATTCTGTGCCTCAAAATACATAAGAAAACATAAGAAAACATAAGAAAATTACGTCTGGGGATTGGGGATTTAAACAATTTTATTTTTTTTTCATTTTTCTTTACTTTCCACGTTTCCCTGCTACAGACGTAATTTTTATGATCATATTCGGATTTTACGACTCAAAATACGTAAGAATACGTAAGATTTATTCGTTCCCCTAACAGTTCCCAAAACTCAATTTTGCGTATCCTCCTTAAGCAATTTTACAATCTTTTGTATGTTTTGCTTCATAAAACCATAGTGGCCACAATGAAAAAAATCTCATAGCCATTTGGCAAATTTTTTTTTAATGCAGGGTACTTAAAAGTACAAAAAACGTAAAGAATAAATTTGTGTTGTTGTTCTGCACAATTGTTTTCTGAGTCAAAATGAAAAAGGGAAAAATCGCTAATTTTTACATCATTTTCATCTATTTGTATCATGTCTACATGTTATTTAAAAATTTTTTGGCAATTATACCGTTCAATAGAGCAAAGTTTCAGCTTTAAGAATCTGTGTTTTGAATTGCGATACAATGATTTTTAAGGGAGTTATGAGCAATCAAAGTCAAAATGTTCATTTCTTACTCAATCCGCGATAACTCAGTAACAAAAGATTGTAGAAACATAAAAAAAAAAAGATTTTGCAAGGAAAACTTCAAGCTTTCACGTTAGGAAGACGAAAATTTTCGCAGTGACAGTAATTTTTTTTGCGCACGTGACAGGCCCACAAAGTAAGAGGAAAATTTTCTATTTTGTTCAGTTCATAGTTTTCTATATGTAAAAATTACCAAACTCACAGAAACTAAAAAATAATAGTAACCTTTCGAAAGTAGAGATTTCAAGCTTTAAAATCCTTTTTTTAAATTTAAATTTTGTTCATTTTTAACAAAGTTACAGCTGCTTGAATTTTGTCTATTTTTAAAGAAAAATTTAGTGTTCCTTTAATTTTTGTGAGAAATGTATTAAAAATCTTCATACAATGTAATCTCCTTTATTATACATACAGGGTGCTACAAAAAAAATATTATTAACACTTATATGAAATAACTTTTTTAGAGAAACCAAAATGACAACACAAGATATCATACTAACAAATGTATTTTGTCTTCAGAGTTTACACTTGTTCACCATCAATCAACACATTCTTGGAATCTTCTCCAGGTAGTTTCCAAACCCCTAAATCTCTTTGGAAATTACTGCAATTTTCTGTCAGAGATCTTGCACATTATGTGCTTTCATAGTATAAATACATTTTTTATTATTCCTCATAATCAGAAATCACACGTCTACTTAGAGATTTTACATTTAAAAACTGCAAATGTGATTACAATAATATTCAAAGAAATGTGCCTTAGGCCTGGAGATCATCTGGAGAAGATTCCAAGAATGTGTTGACAATGATGATGAGATAGAGATTCTTTGAAGGCAAAATACGGTAAAAGTTCCGTATACGACCCCCCTCTGAATTTGATCTACTTTTGCAGGCACGTAGTACGTACTAAAAGAAGTCGAAAGCCCTAGTGCTAACTTGCAGAAATGACTATTTTCTTCATTATTCAAATTTTTTTATTTTGCTAGATTTTAGAATTTTACTATAGGTGCACAATATTAACCTTCTCTTCGCGTGGAAAGTTGAAATGTAAAATTACACAATAATAGACCTCGTTTTGCCCTGTAAGCAAAGGAAGTGAGGTCCATTCCCCAATTGTTGTATGGATAGGAAAGTGCATGCGTGGATGCATTAGGTTCCGCTAGAAATCCTTAGGGTGTAGTCCCACGTAGAAGAAAAAACGGAACGGAAAAGCGGAATAGAAAGGAAGCATATGTAGGGGGTAACCAAGCAGAACGTTTCTTTAACAGACGATAATATGTATATTTAACTCTTCCCACTTCTCCCTTTATTCCGTTCCGCAATTATATATGACTGGGTTCCCCATGGACGACATTTTACGGAAAAACGGAAAGAATTCTAACCTAAAAATTACAATAATTTTGAATTATCTTTGTTTTTCCATAAAATATAATCCAAGAGATTGTTTTATTTATTATTGACAGATATTATCTTATAATATTGATCATTTCTGTGAAGTATAATTAAAAAAAAATTTAATATTTTAATATTTACGTATTTCCGTTTTTCCTGGTACATGGGGAACCTGGTCATATAAAACTGGAACGGATATTTGGAGAAACGTTCTAGTTATCCCCCACTGTGCTTGCTTTCCGTTCCGCTTTTCCGTTCCACTTTTTTCTGTACGTGGGACCCTTAACCAGAGATCACCACCATCAAAAATGTCATCTGGTTTGACTCCACGACGGCACATTGTCCGATCTCTGGTTAAGGATCTCTAGGTTCCGTCTTCCTACAAGGGGGCTCTACCTCCGAAAAAACTAACCTAACCCAATTGTTGTGTGGATGGAAAAGTATATGTGTGAATACAATAGATTCACACTTTCCCACCCACAACAAAATTAATGAAAGATTTATTACTTTTGTCATAAAAATATAACTTACACTTCAAATTCCACTTTTGTGAAGCTAAACTATGTTCTGACGTATACACTGACCTATTCAGTTATCCAGAAAACCAATCTTCCGCATACGCAGACCAAAAATCCAAAACTCAGCAAAATAATAAAAATTTGAATATTAAAAAAATAGTTATTTCCACAAGCACTGGAGCTTTCGGGTTCTTTTAGTACGTACTACGTGCCTGCAAAAGTAGATCAAAATTGGAAGGGAGTCATATACGGAACTCGAGCCCAAAATACTTTGATATGATCTTGTATTATCAGTTGTTTTTCTTAAAAAATTACTTCCATGTTAATGTTAATATTTTTTTAAGCACTTTATATATCGCATTATAACTTAATTATCAAATAGTATCGAAATCAAATTAAATATATAATATAAAATTAAAAACAAAATATTAAAAATAAATCTAATATTTTAAATAATGCATTAATAAGAAAAGGAAAATACCTTAATTTTCTTTCTCTTTACTTTTGGAGTATTTACGCCACAGATAACATTTCCAATTGCCATTTTGATGGAACTGGTGATCACTTCAACTTAAAAAGTGTTCTAAAGAAAAATAATTAAAAATAATAGGAAAATAGACTCTTTCTAATCAACATAATATGCAGGATTCTACTACTATTGAATTCATTATACCTAGTAAGACCCAAAGTTTCAGGCTCGAGGTAAAAAAGGTAATAAAATAAAACAACCATTTTTATTTTCAATATTATCATTCTTTATCTCAGTACATTTTTTAAAATAATTAATTTTTTTACACCAAAACCAAAAAGTGTTCTAAATTTTTGTTCTTAAAGTGACTTAACACTGCGGAGATCACTTCTTCATCACTGATTAATTTTTTCTATGCAAATTCGATTTCAATCTTGAAAATAAAAAATTACAAAATAATTACTTTTACTTTTAAAATTAAAAATAAAATTCAATTTATGTGGAAAAAATTACCAATAATAAAAAATAATCTTCGCAATGTTAAGTTATTTTAAGGACAAAAATTCAGAATATTTTTGTAGTGGTATAGAAGAATTAATTCATCGTTATAAAAAATATACTGAAATATAGAGCAATTATATTGAAAAGTAAAAATAATTGTTTTATTTTATCACTTTTTCATATCCTTGGGATGAAAACCTTTTAAATCTTACTATGCATATATATATATATATATATATATATATATATATATATATATATATATGTTATGAACATGTACTGTTTAATGCTTATATATGATCCCTAATACCACAAAAAGGAATGATATCACAACAATTAAAAAAAAAGGTAAAAAAAGGCGCCAAGTACACGTTAGCTCGAAGAAAGTGGTTATCTAAAAAAAACCGATGAGGTATCTTTGTACCTAAAAAAAACCGATGAGATATCTTTGTACCTAAAAAAAACCGATGTGGTATGTTTGTATCTCAAAAAATCGATGAAGCATCTCTGTACCTAAAAAAAATCGATGAGGTATTTTTATACTTCTAAAAAACCGATGTGGTATGTTTGTATTTTCACAAAAATAAATGAAATCTATAAATTGCGCCAATTAAAAAATGTATATATATTCTTCGGAAAATAACTGTTGTATTATTTTTAAAAAATATCTTTGTATTTAAGTGTCTTCCTACACAAGTCATAAGAGCTTCATTTTTCCTTACAGACATTATAATATAACCAAATTCCATTACCTAACTCAACCCAAGTGATATGTATCTTTTTAAATAAATGTTTTCTTGATTGATTTTAAAATAAATCTTTAAATGCAAATATTTTATTGATATCATTAACCTTATACAGGTTAATGTAAAGGCTACGTAAATGGAGATCTCTATTTGAATTTGAAACACGTCATTGCATTGTGTACTATATAAACACAGTAGCACAGTTCAAAGAATAAAAAACTAAAAATTTGTACACAGCAAAGATGAAATTTCTATTAAAATTTCTATTAAAATTTTATTACTCTCTGTACAAGTTGCAAAATTAGCTCTCAATTACATATTCGTGTAACTGCATAATTAAATCATACAAATTATTGATAAAGTTCAACAAAGTTTAATGCTTTACAATAAAATAAAATATTAACGTAAAGGAAAATAATTGAAATAATTGGACGAGTGTACATCTCTATGATCGATAGATTACTTATGTCTATTTCTACCAATGTAGATTAACACTTTAATCTACGTTTAACTTACTGTTTGTCTTTTTCTAATTTTTAGGCCCTGCACACAATAGAACACATATTAGGAATAAGAATAAATATTAAATATTAAGATATGTATAAATGTAGGAATATTCCTATATATACTTTTATATCTTATATAATATTTTATTCTTTTCCATTGTGCATTACGTTTAATTATTATTTCTAATTCCAATTCCTAATATTTAATATTTATTCTTATTTCTAATATGTGCTCTATTGTGCGCAGGGTCTTAGAACTAGAAAAAAAAATAAAAAATAAGTTAAACAGAGATTAAAGTATTAATCTATATTGGTAGAAATGGGCATTAAAGATGCATTCATTACTCACCAATCGACAGGATTTGTTCTTGACAATCATCTTTACCAATCCAGTAATAAACGTAAATTGTGCGAAAAGATAGGTGACTTAAACACAATTGTCACAATCATGTCGGAGTAACACCATAATATTATCTCATTGCGCCTACTTTGACAAATCATGCCAGCTGAAAAAAAAGTCCATGGGTTTACGAAAGTCGTAAAAATGTTTGCTCCAAGAAAAATTAGGAGATGAGAGTTTCATCGTTTTGCGACGTTTTGTGATAGAGCGACAGATGGAATAAATGGAATTTTGGAGGGCAGACACCGAGATACACTTAAGGCTATTCTACAATAGCGTAAACGCAGGTGTAGGGTTGTAGGAGTAGTAGTAGTCGTAAGTGTTGTACAAAATGTTTTCACGTTTATATTTCTATTTCGACAAAAAGAATGATAGCGACGTGGTCGCCGTGGTTATGTGAATAACAGCACTCTGATTAGTTAAGGGCCAAAGCACATATGACAGTCGTAGTCGTGGACGTAAGTAATGCACAAGCTTTGACGTATCCTGATTTGTCAGGTCGAGGATTACGACCGTCGTATATCGCTACGCCATGTTATGTGCTTTGGCTCTAACTCTTACGTTTTACATTTTTATAGTCGTGAAAGATGAAATTTAACCATCTTCCACAACACGCTTTACAAACGGTAGTACTACTTTACAACTACGCCTACAACCACTTACAACTACATTTATGCTATTGTAGAATGGCCTTTATACGTTGTTTAGGTGAATGTGCGAGCAACATAAAGAAAAGTATAATTTAACGCGTCGCGTATATATAATAAAATTGTTTTCATCGCGATCGAAATCGATTTCACATTGTAATAGCGATGGCGCAAGGCTCAAAGAGATTCGAAATCGGCGGGAAAATCAATGATCTGTCATCACGCGGTGAGGTAACCTCGCGAGTTAACCTTGTTATGTCATCATTTCGCGCGAGTGCGGAAAGTACGGGAAAACGAACGATCACAGTCTCGGAACTCAGAAGAACGAAGAATCGCTTCGTTTACCATTACGTCAAAAGTATCGTCATAGCCGATAAGAATCTCTTTCTTGTACCTGCACCGCCTGCACGTATCTACTACACCCTCTTAACTCGTCTTTTATGTATGTATGTATGTATGTATGTATGTATGTATGTATGTATGTATGTATGTATGTATGTATATATATATATATATCTACACACACACACATACACACACACACACACACACACACAATTCCCGAATACATACATCTCATTCCAAGAGTAGAAAGTGTAGAAAAATGCGATGAGGTTTGAAAGAAGCAAACTCGATTTTTTTAGTTGGGCGAAAAGCTACGCACTCACTGAATAAAAGTTAAAAATCAAGTAACTCAATTAAGTGATCGCGTTCATTGCACGTGTGATGTACATACATTTACGTGGCGCGTGTGTCTTCATGGAGGTTGCATCAAGATGTGCCACGCGCGAGCGATTCTCTCACAACACGCTCGGAGTTAACTCAACAAAATGACTCGCAGAAGTCGCAAACTCGTCAGACTCACAGCTCGTTGCAGCTCGCAGACTCGGTACTCTCGGCGACTCTAGAGTACCGAGAACACCCGACCGCGAGCTTTGGAGCTTACCCCGAACGAACAGGTTTACTGGTGGGAACTGATAACTGAACCGAACTGGAACCTGGAACTGGAACTGACTGGAACTGGAACTAAAACGCGATGAAATTAAAGGCCATCGCACACAAAATTGCATAGGCTGCATAAGCATAACATAAGACCGCTGGACCAATGAGCATCTTATGTAAATTAATATGGCGACTTTATGCTGGATGCTCATTGGTTTAAGCCCCTTGCACAATGCCAGGCAACAGGCAATAGGAACAGGGAATAGAAATCAGAAATCATGTATAAATGCAGAATAAAGGCCCGGTTTCACCAACGTGATTTAATCTAATCGGTCGATTAAATTCACTCTTCATCTCTTTCTAACTGTCCCTTTAGAAAGAGACAAAGAGTGAGTTTAATCGACCGATTAGATTAAATCACGTTGGTGAAACCGGGCCAAACAGTGACACAGGCAATAGACACAGAGTTTCCGTCACGTTGGAAATTCTGTGCCTATTGCCTGTTGCCAACCAATCATAGCATTCGAATATTTTAGGTTGTAATTAACGATTTTTTGGTTATTTCCTGTTCCTATTGCCTGTTGCCTGGCATTGTGCAAGGGGCTTTAAAGGCCATCGCACACAAAATGCATAGCTTAGCATAAGCGTAGCATAAGACCGCTAAACCAATGAGCATCCAGCATAAAGTCGCCATATTGATTTACATAAGCGGGGAGCACACACTTCTGCACAACGCATAATGCGTAAGCATAAGAAAATTGATTGGTCCATATACATATGCATAAGGAAATAGACCAATCAATTTTTTTGTGCTTACGTATTATGCGTTATGCAAAAGTCTGTGTTTCCCGCTTAAAGCGGGGAGCACACACTTCTGCACAACGCATAATGCGTAAGCATAAGAAAATTGATTGGTCCATACACATGTGCATAGGGAAATAGACCAATCAGTTTTCTTATGCTTACGTATTATGCGTTATGCAAAAGTCTGTGTTCCTCGCTTAAGCCTTAAGAAATTGTTCAATCACAGTTGAATTTGAGGAGAATAATTGACTGTGATTGGTCAATTTCTTAGGGCTTAGGGCTTAAAACACCTATTGTAGATGGGCACTAATACCTGGTCCCCAAAATTAGATACGTTTCGGAAACTCACTCTTCGTCTCTTTCTAACTGTCTCCCTTAGAAAGAGACGAAGAGTGAGTCCGAAACACATCCAATTTTGGGGACCAGGCATTAATGACGCCGTCTCTACAATTCGTATGTACTTGACCGGAAATGAACGTCTTTTTAAAGAATCTCTATATGAAATCGTTTGTATTTCGTATGAAGACTTTTGAAGTGCAATTGAAAAGGTTTGTAAGTCATTCGTTTAATTGTAATTAATTATTTATTTTTATACCATGCATTTATAGCCGAAATATAGATAAATTAATAAAAGTTTTTACATGGAATCGTTTGTATTTTGTATGAAGAGTTATGAAGTGTGATTAGAAAGGTTTGTGAGTCACCCAGATAATTTTAATTTTATAAACTCGGTAATTATCCGAAATACAGGGGGTCGATTGTGTATCTTGAAATGAGGTGAAAATTACAAAAGTGAGGAAATTTACTAGCGTATCTACGATTTCATTTGTCGAAATCTAGTAAAATCTGTTCACTTTTGTAATTTTCACCTCGTTTCAAGATACACAATCGACCCCCAGATTTTTATATTCATGTTGAAAGAAGAAGGCGCCTTCTTCTTTCAACATGAATAGGTTAACTCCGGTATGTACGCCGCAACGGACACAAGGACCTACATATATATATATGTATATGTATATACATACGATCAAGCTTAATCAAAATAAATATATATTTTACGATTATTTCGACGTTATTAATTCGATTAACATGCAAAGGAACTTGTTATACATTGCCATAGAATCCATTAATCCGGTACTTATGATGCATTTATTAAAAATAAGATAGTTCGCTTTTTTTAAAATCCATATATATTCATAGAACAGAGTTTACTTTATTTCCAGTGACAATTGTAATCGCGAAGCGCTTTAAAACACATTTAGAAATGTGCCATTGTTAGAAAATAAAATGGATTTTTCATCTTATACTCCTTGTATGTTCCTTTATTTAGTCAATATTATTTTAACAAAGGACAGTATTCCATATATGGATTAGCCGCCGCTTCCCTATTATGAAAATTATCGCAGGATTGGGAATTACTCCGGGTTCCAATCTATAAATATATATATATATATATATATATATATTAAAATCCGTGAAGAAGATGCAACAATTAGCGCTTATTAATAATGAATCCATTTTGGGAAAGTGAACGTTTCTTTTATGCTTTAGCAGCACTTTTCACGTTCTCAGCTGTGATTGGATGACTCACAAACCATGGTGAAACTGTCCAGCTATCGCACATGTAACTTGATTTTCAGATTAAATCATTATTTCCCAAACGTTTAAAACATTACAGACGTGTTTCCCAAATGATTTCACGTCGATTTAAAAAGAAAAAAATTGGTTTTAAAATTATGTCTGCTAACTATACGCTCAATTAATTTTTATTAATTATAAATAAACTATTATTTCCTAAACTATGAAACTATATTCCTAAACGTGCCCAAACGATTCCCAAACTATTAAAATAATCAATAATAAGAAATATCAAATTTGTCTGCTAAGTATATTGAGGTCGATTCAAGTCCTCGAATAGAAATGGTTGTACTTTGATGATTCGAGATAGCGTTGATCGCTGTTTTCCATTTACTGACACAAGTCGACACAAGTCTCGTTTTGTCTTTGTTACTCGTTGAATACCAAGAAAGATATAACGACGTCTGTGTCGACTTGTGTCACTAAATGGAAAGCACCCTATGTATCATTGGAGATAGTCTTGATGTAGCGCATGAAAATAGAATAGCGTATGATAGAAAAACTAATAAAAACTGTGTTTTATCTATTCAATATAAAAATTAAATTAGATAAAAAATGTATAATTTTATATATTTTTATAATTTCATGCATTAGAATTTAAGTTATTAATGATATATAAAATAATTGTATTTGTTCATGTCCATTTCTTATACTAAAACATTGTTAATATTAAATACATAATAAATACATTGTATTTTGTACTAATAATAAGACACAATAAATAAATATTGTTATATCGTAAGTAGTTATTACTGATAAGAATAGTCCATGACAATAGATTTTACAAATGTAACAAGTGTTCAATTTTAAATAAATAATGAAATATTCCTAAATATATAATAAACAATCTATTTTACTCAGATAAATAAAAATGTATATTGCTTATATGATATACACTCTCTCATCACATGATATTATCTTCTCATATATTATTATCTTTGGGAAACTATATAACGGAAAGAAACTATTTAACTTTAATGAATAAAAAATAAACATTATAGAGTAGACATTAAAGATCTAGTAAATCAAATTTAAGACATTTGCACTAGAAAAGAAAAAGCAGAACTTTTAAACTTGTCAGAAGTTAAACTGATAACTGTCACTGATAGATAATAGAATAGCAGAGAGATATACTGACAGTTATTACTGCTAGCTGCTACAACTTTTGACTGATTCCAACAAATTCTGCTTTTTCCTGTTCTTTAATATCTGCAACATGGAAAATAGTAATGCACAGTTACGCAATATGAAAATTGCAAACACGAGATCATAAAAATGCAATTTATAATATTAAAAAAAAAACATTTTAAGACAAAAAACAAAATATGTTTAATCACTATCAGCATTATCTACTAATGTAATAATGTTTCTTTGCAAACCTTTTAATTTTTTGTAACTTTTGAAAAACATTTCAAGACATAAAAACAATATGTGTTTAATCACTATCAGCATTATCTACTAATGCAATAATGTTTCTTTGTAAACCTTTTAATTTTTTGGAATTTTTAATCTTACGTAATTTATTCTCTAAGTATAGAATCCAATGCTTTAAGCCATCTTCCGTTTCTTCATTTTTAGTTACCGATTCCATTGCAGTCGAAGCCATTGACCAAAAGTTTTCTTTAGTTTCAAGAGAAGATTTTATCGTTTCAGATTATTTTCTTTTAGATAACGCGGTGTTGTACTGCATGTTGAAGTGCTAATCACTGAAGATGACGACTTTGTATTGCATGTTGAAGTGCTAATAACTGAAGGTGATGACTTTATGTTGTGTGTTGAAGTGCTCACCACTGAAGGTGACAACAGAATATTTTGATGGATATTTTCTATATAAAACAGATGAAAATAATAATTACCTACAAGAGGGTAATCTTCAGTGAACATAAATATTGAAATAGAATCGAAAGAATAAAATTATTACAAAATTAGTACTTAACGCCCGCATGTGTAAATGTTATTGCCTAAATTCTGAGAATAAAATGTCGTGGTAAAAACAATTTTATTCTTTCGATTCTATTTCAATGTTTATGTTCACTAAAGATGACTCTCTTGTAGGTTGAAAACGTTTGACTTTGTTTGAAATATACCGTTTATAGATTTGAATTATATTCGCACGACGATATAATATGACTATTAGCCCTTTGATTTATTACCCAGCAAACCAGTAATCACCGAGTGCGTAAATTTGATAGCAAATTGTCGCCAAGATGGCAACAAATTCCGAATTTGTTGCCATCTTGGCGACAATTTGCTATCAAATTTACGCACTCGGTGATTACTGGTTTGCTGGG
Source organism: Temnothorax rugatulus (assembly GCA_035220575.1). Lineage (NCBI taxonomy): Eukaryota > Metazoa > Arthropoda > Insecta > Hymenoptera > Formicidae > Temnothorax > Temnothorax rugatulus. The sequence continues at coordinate 10,361 of JASTWL010000682.1, read as the reverse complement.
TTATTATATTAATTTTTATATTTTTATTATTTAATGCGTTAGTATACATTACTATATTCTTTTTATATTTATTATACTTAAATTATTATAATTTATATTTAATAAGCATTAATTTAATATGTACGCGTAAATGTTAATTAAAAATTATTAATTGCTGGTTATTAATTAATTTTCTTTAAAGTTTTTTTAATTTATTCTTGCTTACCAAGATGTAACAATTCTCGGTATTTATTTAGAATACGGAGGCTATAAGTACTTTCAACCACTTTTGGGTTATGGCTTGTAAAATAAAGAATAATCCTCTTTTCTTTATTTATTAGAGGTTATGAAATACATTTTTGTTGTCCAACGTCACGTTGACCAACATTACTACCTATTTGTAAAGTAATAATGTTGGCAACATCATGAAATTGAATCGACAACTTGTACGGAAAATGGGACAGGATGCATTTTTCTGTATGAGATTTCTATTCAAAAAATTCATCCGAGTTGCCTGTGTACACGATTCAAGTTCTAATAACTTTTTCTCGGACCGAGGACTCGGACCGATTTCTAGTATCGTGGACACAAGGCTCTAGGCAGTCCTAGGGGAAAAGATACATTGTGTGCATCTGTTACTTCTATACGAATAATACTACATTCCTGCAAAAAATTCGGCAAAATCGGTGATCCGAAGGGTTAACTCTTCCGTTAGTTAAACGCGATCCTTCGGTGAAATGTTCATGAAGATAATTTGAAAGTATATGTATGTAACAATAAGTACATGAATTGTATATATTAACAAATTATTAGACGTACTCGCACATACTAATATAAATGCAGATATAAACAAATAAACACAATGCAGAAGTTAGAGCAACCACGGACATTTCTCAAAAATTCAAAATTTTATAAAGAACTCCTTTACCGATCATCACTAACCTTCCTTTAATAATACTCTATCGATTAAAAAAAAATTCAACCCAATATCTCAAATGGTCTGTTCTTTACAGCTGAACTAGCTGCACTAGTTCAGAGTTCATCCTTTTTCTTCCAATGTGGTGTAAAAAAGATAAACTCTGAACTAGTGCAGCCAGTTCAGCTGCAAAGAACAGACCTAAAATTTGCGGAAGTTACAGCAACTACGGACATCAAATCCGTACACACACACGCACGCACGCACACACATGCGGACATTTAGTAAAAATGTGATTTTTCGACGTTTTAGAACATTCTAAACACATTGGCATAGAAAACTGAAAAAAATTTCACGAAAACAAAGCTTCCTCTATGAGGATGCAAAATATCGGCAACATTTTAACACATTGCGTTATTTCTTGTAAAATAATATATTCTTAAGATTTGTCACGTTCTTACATTTTAAATAAATATAAACAAATATTTTATTCAAATGTTCATTTAATAAATTATATGTTTACTTACAATACGATATAATTTAATTGACAAATTGTCAAATAAAAGATCTGTTTATGAGATATATATATATAATCACTACCTATCAAAATACATCTATATTATACTACCTATCAAAATACAAAAGCTTTAAATACTTCATATAAACCAATATCTTCCAAAATAAAACACCAATGGTATTGACAAGACTTAGAATTCTCAGTAATAAACATTAATTAAGCACTATTTGATTTTTCTAATAAATGGAAGGATTTGCTTATCTCATCTCTTTGTGCAATTATATTACTATACTTTGTTATATACACCTTGAGTAAATTTTACACATATATAAGCAGATATATATTTACGTACATTCTGAAATACATTCACAATATATATATAATAGCTATAAACAACGTTTATCTTATCTCTTTTTTCTTATTAGCCTCTGGACAGTGATTATGGGTACTTTTTATTTAGCGACACGAGTCGACACAAGCGCCATTCTGTCTTTTTTCAACATCTAGTGAACAACAAAGATAGAGTGACATATGTCGACTTATCGTTAATTGGAAAGCACCAAATGTAGTTTCCTAAGGGCTTGAGCAGAATAGTTGACTTATAATTTTAAGACAATGTTTTATGCTTTAAATCTTTGTTTTTAGTAACGCACAATACTGTGTCTTGTGTCTCAAGTCTTATAAATATTGACACTTCGTGCATACGTTTAAGGGCCACTTCGACCAAACTCCGATTAACTTAATCGTTGATTAGTCCACTGGAAATGACCAATCGCATTGCCAATCTGCTTAATGAGCAAATGCGATTGGTCATTTCCAATGGACTAACCAACGATTAAGTTAATCGGAGTTTGGTCGAAGTGGCACTAAAACGTGAGACACAAGACAGTATTGTGCGTTGCTAAAAACAAGATTTAAAGCATAAAACATTGTGTTAAAATTATAAGTCAACAATTCTGCTCAGGCCCTAAAGCAGTATTAGTCTCAGTCTACAATAGATGTTTTAAGTCCTAGAAACTGACCAATCACAGTCGATTATTCTCCTCAAATTCGACTATGATTGATCAATTCCTTAGAGTTTAAGGCTTAAAATACCTATTGTAGACCGGCACTTATGGAATATTTCGGAATAAATTCTGATCGGAATTCGTTCCGAAAAGTTCATAATATGGCTCTGGAAACATCAAGGAACGGAATATAAAAGAGAAAACTTTTATGTAAATCTGATATCGCGCAATCATACAACTCTTCAACCGACATTTAAACACTTTGTGATTCGTGGAAAACTTCATGTGGAATCAGAATGAGTGAAAAGGTGAAAAAGTTTTATACCAAATTACAGGATCGGTACCCAGGGCATGCCAATCTTAAAATTCCAAACTCTTCACTATATCATGTTGAATTACAACTTCAGAAGCAAGAAATCAAAAAATTTTTTACTCTCGGTTTTTTTCTAATCATAATTTAAATCTATTTTTTTCCCCTAAAAATGCCTTTGTATATATATCACACTCTGTATAGTAAATAAATATGTATCTTACTTTACTTATATCATATTTTTAGCAAAAAACTGAACTCGTCACTAATTGACTGAATTTATGATCGTTTATTAATCTCTTCTCTATAAATTGACAAAAAAATCTTCGGTATATATATTTTATTAATTTGTGCTATTAAAATGCTAATATGCAAAAAAATTAATTTATTTTCATATGTAGCACAAAAAACTCACATAATTTTTGTTTCTGATATCATAATTTAAAATGTATGTAATGAGGGAAATCAGAAAAATCTTAATAATATTGTAGATTACAAAATTTACTAATTAATAGAAATATAAACAGCATAATATTAAAGCTGTTCCTTGATTCCTAGAAAATTATTAGTAGAACCAAAGATAATAAAGAATTGTTCAAAAATATATTATATTATAAACATTTTTACATATGCTATCTCTCAACTTCTCTCGTCTTTAATCTTGAATTAACTTTGTGCAATTATAGAATTATACAATCTTCTTTGATTCAAGAATACTCGCTTATTTTTATTATTTGCAAAAATTAAACAGAAAAATAACAATCTAATATCTTGTTATTAATTTATATCTGTGATTAGAATCCCTAATATATTTATAGTAAATTATAAATTATTGTTGAGGGCGATATGATGACTTAAATGCATGAAGTATATACTTAAAAATGCATGTTTGTCGTCTAATTGTAAGTAAATGCTGAGATAATTATCACATTCTATTTTACAGTATTCTTCTTACTTTTATCTTTACCGTACATAGCATCTAGAAATAAACCTAAAAATACTATAAATGTACTTATCCATTGCCTAGGAAAAAGACTATTGCCAAAAATTAATACAGAGCCTAAAAACGGTAAAAAATTTCCTAGTAGTAGTTATAATTGAACATGGCAGTGGACCAAATTCAGCTACCGTTAGAAATATAAAATATTGTCCAAATGCCCCAGCTATAGAAAACGTCATTATATGCCATGTAGTGGAAGGATATCTTTGGAGGAAATGAATAAATTCAAAAAGTTCTCCAGATATAAGAATCACTGTACCACTAAAGATAACGGACCAGAGATTCATATTAAGCATCATGTGACCTGATTTTGAGTTATGTTCTGGCCCTCATTCGTTCCTGCACTGCACTTGTTAATCCGTCCATTATTAACGATAACAGTAATAATAATTCTCCAACTGATAATTGTGACTCTGCCTGCTTTTTAGAGACATTGCTGTCCTTATACATAAACAATGCGACTCCAATGACGATTAAAAGATGAATATGTACTTTCTAATTGGATATACCTGCAAAGAAAATATGATCATCATTAAAGACAGGAAAAAATTCAATGCACAAAGAACTGAAAGAACTGTCTTGCGAAATATAGATCTACATTAAGTTATATACCTTTTTCCTAGCAATACACCGAGTATCATTACAGGTATAGGCTTGCCGGCTTTACCGATCACCTGCGTCGGGTAACTGACAAACTGCAAAGCCATGTTACTGCACACCATAGCGAGAAAATACGTTAGAGCGGACAGCGAATAATACAGAGTCGACGTAGTGTCCTCGCCTTGCTTCATCACCGTCAGCAGACTCGTTTTGGCGAATATAAGATTCACCGAACACTGGACGAAAACCAGTGCGAACATGAACGTGAATTTCTCTCCATCGCCGTACTGTCCACGTGTGATTTTCTCTTGCAACATACCGAAGTAGAAATAGCACACAAATATGCCGGCCGCGCATATAAATAGTTTGGTATGTTTGTTAGTAATAGCCATTTTTTAACAAATATAGTGTAAAACTGCATGAAATCCGCCTCGAGACGTGTTCGCGTCGTTTCGACTGCGCCAGCATATGACACTGATACGAATTGTACCATACGTGGCGGGCGATGAATAGGTTAGAAGTTTATATATATCCCCTTTCCCCTGTTTTCCTCTTTCCTCTTTCACCACAGTCCATATATAAGGACTATAAGAAGCTTTCCAGCAAGCGACACAAGTCGACACAAACGTCATTGGGTGCTTTTCATTTAGCGACTCAAGTCGACACAAGCGTCATTCTGTCTCTTTTCAACATCTAGGAGCAACAAAGATATATACTACGTTTACGCCAGCGTTACTTCTGTAGTAACTTATGATAATTCCGTCGCGTAAACGGGATTTTCCTTCGCGTAACGGGATTTTGTAGTAACTTACGATAATTTACTCCGCGTAAACGGGTGAATTATCATAAGTTTTACTAGAAGTAACGCTCGCGTAAACGTAGTAATAGGCCGGTATTCATAATAGTCGGATCTTATTTCAAGACCAAATGAGCATAATTTTATTGATATTCGAGGTGCAGCGCGTATTCACCGCCGTAGAGTTAGCAGACAAATTGAATATTTTTGAATTATCTTTTTCATATAATTTGGGAATCATTTAGGGAAGTTTAGGAAAATTGTTTAAACATTTGGGTAATAATGGGTGCTTTCCATTTAGTGACACAAGTCGACACAGACGTCGTTCTATCTTTCTTGGTATTCACGAGTAACAAAGACAAAACGAGACTTGTGTTCGACTTGTGTCAGTAAATGGAAAACAGTGAATATTTTTCTGTTATTAACAAAATTTTATCGAGCGTCAAGTTAGCAGATAGCGACTGTTTTATGTTTACTATGAATGGAATCGATTGGAAATCATTTGGGGATGACATCTTTATTGTAATTTTATTTGGGAAAAGTCGCTTTTTTGTAATTTAAATAAATCTTTGTATTAAAAACAAAAATAAAAAATGCATTAGGTCTCATGCATCTTCATATTATTTATATTATCAACAAGGGTACATTACGTATCTTTTCACGAGGTAAAAATGCGAGAAGTGAAAGAATTCACTAGAGTATCTACGATTTCATTGGTCGAAATCTAGTAAATCTGTTCACTTTTCGCATTTTCACCTCGTGAAAAGATACGTAATAGGCCCCCAGTGTATATCTATGTATACAGATTAAATATGAAACAGCTTTTTTGCATAAAGAATGTAATAAAATTCATTATTCTGATAATAATAATAGTAATTATTATTATTATTACAATAAAACAATATAGTTTTAAATATTTACTAAAGACGGAGGTGTGGGAATCATTATTGTGTTTAATAATAAAAATATTTATTATTCTGATAATGATAATATAATACTAATAATAATTACATTATAGTTAAATTAACTACTACTAATTAACTATTTTTTCTATTTAGGATCATATACAAATTTGCAATAGCGTTTTCTCTTTCATGAGTGATACAAATTTGATTGCACTAAAAGCAATTAATGACCTCATAAACTATGTGCTGGATATTACTAATAGACTTCAAATGAATTAAGCAATTGATTGATTAATTAGGGCAACGAATCTTGTGCTTCAAAATTAAAATAACGTGAACAGGATAAATTTTATAATATTATATCATTATAATGTATTATTTATATTAATAATTTCAAACATTCAAAATCCATTTTCGGTTGAACATGTGTTTCCCATAAAGCGCTCTCAATGCGATCAAACTTGTATCACTTGAAAACACTGAGTGAAGTAAAGATAAAAATTAATTCTCATGTATAGGATAAATTAATTCGAATGCGTTCCTTTTATCAACATAGTTTTACTCGCTGCTCCTCCGAAAAAACCTCTGTGAAGTTAGCCGGGCAACTTCAACGTATCGAACTTTCATTAATTGCATTCGTTGGGTGGTCGTTTGGTGGTCTTTGGTAGTCTAGTCCGATCGTTTGGTGGTTAGTCGTTTTCCTGTAAAATAAAGAATAAATTTCGGGTGTGAAGTTAGCCGGACAATTTTTATTTTTCAACCAATTTAACTCTAATAGGGCTCATTCGACGCGGAATCGTTTGGTGGTCACGAATATCGTCATGAAAACGTTTGGTGGTCAACCGTTTTCCCGGAAAATAGAAAAAACCGTATGCGCATAATGCCGGACATGTCACTTCCCGCTAAACATGTAACCTTCTTGTAACGTCACATTCGACTGTAATTCAGCAAATCTGAAACGTTGTATATGTATAGGCAATAAAAGATTTCGTAAACGTCTCAAGTTAACGTTTTATTTGTGTCAGTCTGTAGAACGTATCAGAAACGTTGCTTTTCCGCATTTAATTTGACAATTCGGAACGTCACAAATGAAATGTTTTGTGACGTTCAAATAACTTTTGTATGAAACGTTTCCTTTGCGACTTTATAAACGTTGCCTCAACGCTAACATTTGCGATGTTTCTAAAATATTCATTTCGCTACGTACTACTTTAAACGGTTCAATCAAAACGTAACTTTGAAAAACATTTACTACTCCTGCATTAATGTTGTAAATGCAACATTATTAGAAAATGTATAACTATATATTATAGAGGACGCTACGAGAAGAAGTAGTGCGTAGTTCGCGGCGAGCCATCGTTCCGTGCGGGCGTGTGCCACGTGTTTAAGATTTCGACGCGCGGTTTCTATAACCGATTTCTATGTCGCCGCATCGCGGCTACTACGCTTGTTATTTGTCGCTTGAGTTACGGACAGGCGCCGTGATGCTAGGCGCAGGAAAGAAGTGCACCTGATTGGGGGGTTAGCGAGAAAGTCGCTAGCTACCGATACCGACAACGACCGTTTCGTGGCTTCGCTGTTTCCTCCGGCCTCCACGTGCGACAGATAGGTATAATTAGTAAGTGCGGGTTCGAGCTAAAGAAAATCGGCACCGCGTGTTTTGCTGCTGTTCGCATTATATAAGATAGATGGCGAAAAATTATTAGTGTGATGTGTAACGTACACGACATTACCCAGTGAGAAATCAAAAGTCGAAATGATATCGAAATGACATCGAAATATGGACATCGAAATCCAACATCGTTTCGAGATTTAAACGGGCCTGATTTCGAGAAATTTTTCGACATCGAAATCAGCTCGATTTCGAGAAATTTTCGACATCGAAAATCAGCTCGAAGACATTGATTTTTTCGATATTCACCCGGCATAAAAAAAAAAATTTTTTTTTTCGAAATTTTATTACTATTTTATAACTAAATTTGTTTCTTAAGATGTAGTCTATGATTATAAATATTTTCTTGTATTTGAAAAACACACTTACCTTGGTGGGATTCGAACTCGGGACCTCTGGATCGTGAGCCAACTGCCTACGTGGTAGACTACTTCTTAATTTGATGTAGTGTATATATAGTCTACATATGTCATAACCAGCGTAAATATATAATTTTTTTCAAAAATCATCTTAAGAAACAAATTCAGTTTAAAAAGAGTAATAAATGTTGAATTGGATATATGAATATATATTTCTTAATGTCGGGTGAATGTCAGAAACAAGTGCCGGGCTCATTATGAAATTTTGTGTTCGCAATATAATTTATGAAAAAAGTATATTTTTAATAAAGTTAAAACATTCTTATCAAATCCTAACAACCCAGTGAGAAACGATATATCGATCGACGGCGATTCGATATCGATTTTATCAGATCTCATCGATGCGGTTCTGTCAGGTTGTTGAACATCGATAGTTTTCAAATATTTTCGAGGTTATTTCGATGTTACGATAACTTTGCAAACAATCTGTTGGTAGTATGTACCAATATAATATAATACTTTCTTTCAAGATTTCAATGTTTTTCATGTTTGTCCATTATCAACGATTCGATGTCGGTTCGATATCGATTCGACTTATGAGATGAAAAGAACTAAATTGTTTCCTGAATCAAAGAAAACTGAAAATATTGTGTTTTAAATTACATTAACTAAGTATATAATATAATATATATATATATATATATATAGTATATATATATATATGGGGCATTCTTTCTCAACGTCACACCCCCCCTGCCCATTTCAAATTTTGGTTAAAAAAACTTTCATTAGGCTCAAATTACAGCAAATTTTATCTATTTTTTCCATGCCGTGTGGGCAGTTTTAAAAATTCAACATGGCTAACCAAAAATGGCGGATAAGTGTAACTGCAACTTGAAATACGAGATTAAAATATGTGGATTTCATGACACTTGGTACGTAAAGGTTTGTGGGGTCGCTGAATACGAATCTGAAGTCAGTTGTTCAAATTCAAAATGGCGGATCCATATGGCGGACGATTTTTAAAAAAAAGCGATCCAATTTGCTTGAAAGTTGTTCGCGGCATCGAGCGACCACGCGGCTGTACGCAATCGTTACGCTCGCACGCGTCGAAATCTTGCAAATTAGTTTGTACTGATTATAAGGAGATATAAGATTCGTATTCAGCGACCCCAAAACCTTTACGTACCAAGTGTCATGAAAATCCACATATTTTAATCTAGTTATTTCAAGTTGCAGTTACACTTATCCGCCATTTTGGTTAGCCATGTTGAATTTTTTAAAACTGCCACCACGGCATGGAAAAATAGATAAAATTTGCTGTAATTTGAGCCTAATGAAAGTTTTTTTTAACCAAAATTTGAAATGGGCAGGGGGGGTGTGACGTTGAGAAAGAATGCCCCATATATATATATATATATATATATATATATATATATATATGGGGCATATCCACGCCAATTCGCAAGGGGTCAGACTTCGATCTTTTATTTTGATGGCTGCTCGTTTTTTAACAGGTCTTTACGAGTACTATACCCATGTAAGAGCGTTTCTATAATAAATGTAGCGTTTCCGAAATAGAGCCTGCGCAAAATAAGGACTCCAAAATTTCAATGAATTTTTTCGCCTATTAGACAACGTCTAAGAAAAAAAATTCATTGAACATAAAATACGCTATTTAGATCATAGTTTAAAAAAAAATTACTCCAAATTTTTATAATAATAATTTTAAGCTATTAAAGTAAAAAAAACACACAAAAATTTGAATATCTCGAAACCCCCATTTTCTATTTTTTTGAAATTTATAGGGAATATTCTAGGAAGTATTAGAAAAATTTTAAGACCGGTCCGAAGTTGGGCAGAAAACTTGGGAATTTTTATAGATATTTTTGTGAGGCAGTAGTAATATATTTGATTCACAAAAAATGCAGTTAAAAAACGCGTTTCAGACAATTCTGAATCGATTTAGATATACTTTTTTTTCTTAGTAATTGACAAATAAAATGAGTGAATTGTACCTTCTGTACACGCCGGTAAAATTGTTTTACTGAATCATGATGAAGATCTCGGCATAGCACACGACAATTGCGATGAACAGTGTGGAAAGGCGAAAAAAAATAGATTTGTGAGGAAATTTAATTCAATAAGTACAATTATTTAAGAACATATTATTTATTACTTTATTATTTTGTGCTCAGTATAATTATTCGAAAATGAGTAATCTTTAACAATTAATTTATAATTTTTACTTGGTATGATGCAGTGGACACGTTGAGGTCTGAGGTATTCTTTTCGTTTGA